>OLKM01001598.1:0-119827 GCA_900291075.1 Melanogrammus aeglefinus
AACTGGCGCCGGGCCTGGTCGGAGAACCCCGGCTGAAGTAGGGAAAGGATGATTGGTAAACTGCCGACAGGTGTGCGAGGGGAAGGAACGCCGGCGTCATTGGCCACTAGATGGTGCTAGTGGACCGCGTAGCAGGGCGCGGCGTGACACTAGTGGGTATACGGCGTATACCTGCGTATCATGTAGACGACTACACCGTATTCTTCTTATGCACACCCGTAGAACCGGGCCTGCACTGGGAGCTTGACTATGTCAAAGTGGCCCTCGTGCGCCCAAATGGCACTGGGGTCTACAGTGCAGACCACGCGAGCGATGCAGATGTTGTTCCAAAATATATGTGATGAGATAAGCAAAGGTTTGATGAAGTCCGTATACAGCAATAAACCACCAGATCCCAGTCCCAGCAATGATGTTTTCAGAGGAAAAGTTGAAGTAAATGATATTTCGGGTATAAAGTTCTGCCGTAGCCTACCGTCTTCGTTGGAATCATGTGTCTCCTAAAGTATCAAAATACAACTGGAAGAAAGCTAAGGGAACGCTTTTACTTTGAAGGAGAAGAAAACGACCAAATCTTTTTCAGAGCTAGGAAACAGACACGACAACAAACCAAAGAAACAAAGGAAAGAGATATTTTAGAGCGTACCCACACGCTGACAGAAACACCTGAAGCCAGGACACAGACCAAGTTAACGTTGTAGCAGTTCATTCCTTTTCCGACAGGGGGCTCCCGACTCCCATTTGATTTTATAAAACGTATTTATTATCTTTATTTTATTCTTTATTATTATTATTATTATTATTATTATTATTATTATTATTATTATTATTATTATTATTATTATTATTATTATTATTATTATTATTATTATTATAAGTGTGTGTGTGTGTGTGTGTGTGTGTGTGTGTGTGTGTGTGTGTGTGTGTGTGTGTGTGTGTGTGTGTGTGTGTGTGTGTGTGTGTGTGTGTGTGTGTGTGTGTGTGTGTGTGTGTGTGTGTGTGTGTGCGCGCGCGCGCGCGCGTGCGGTTGTTTCTTTTCAGGGCCAGGCCACGCCCATGGGGAGGGGTTTCAAGTTTGAAGCGATCAGAGGAGCGATAGGCCACGCCTCCCAGAACAACACACTGTCACTTCAAACGCTAGCCTTCAGACGCTTTTAGACATTCCTGCCTTTTTCTTCGACTGCAGAACGCACTTTGTGCCCACTCGTTATGCCTGGTAGTGTCTCGTCTCGTCTTAGTTCCCCTTTTTAATGTGCATCGAGATGTCCGCGTCGCAGGGTGGATAAACAAAGCCGAAAACTACACGTGTAGGAGTGAGTTTCAAATCATTGTAGGTCTGTATGTCATGCATCTTACTGCGAGACGTTAGTGTGCTAAACCACAGTTCCAGTTCTAGTTAGTAGTTCTTCTTTGCATGGCGTGGTTTCGAGATGCATTGAGAGAGAGCTCCGGCAGATTGCAGGTAAGTCCCGAGAAAAATACAACGTTATGCATTAGAGAGAGCAAGTATAACTATCACGTTTCTTATACTTTTCAAGTTAAACTGTGAATTGCACAGGAAATAATACGCTTGCGATCACATCGAAGCTTAACGATAAAATGCTCCCGTCAAAGTATGAGTGTTAATGTGGCTGTATTGAAACCTGTATGTATTGAAACCTGTATATGTTGTCAATGAATTGGTCAGCTGGTTCCTTCCCTAAATTGTGTGTGTGTGTGTGTGTGTGTGTGTGTGTGTGTGTGTGTGTGTGTGTGTGTGTGTGTGTGTGTGTGTGTGTGTGTGTGTGTGTGTGTGTGTGTGTGTGTGTGTGTGTGACATTCAGATTGTCATCGCCAACACACGTTGTCCTGACTACCTCTTTGGCTACCATGTTCTGCTATCTGCATATGTTTGTTGTTTACAATCACCCAATGGCCAAAGCTACATGTTCATCAGGCGCAGGCCAGATGTCACTTGGCCTGCTACAACAATATCTTCGACTCACCTGTCAAACGCCCCTTCTGTGCCAAACCCATCCAATAAACACGCCTGTCAAGTGTCACTCACACAGTACGGTATTTGAATGGAAGACTGATAAGCAGCACACACACATTCCAGGTCTCTCACACACACACACACACACACACACACACACACACACACACACACACACACACACACACACACACACACACACACACACACACACACACACACACACACACACACACACAGTCAGATTTGGCTCAGTGCCCCGAGACGTTCTGCTTTATAGTAGGCTAGCTCTCTTTCTTTGACCCCTATTTATTTTTATGTTTATTTATTCAGCCTATTTACAAACAATGTCACAAATGTTGCGGTATGTGACATGTTCCAATACAACATCTGAAAAACAAAGCCAGGGCGAGTACACAGGGGCAAGGTTTAAAAATCTGCTGAAATAGTTTCGGCCCTGTGTGACCTAACTATTACATTCAATCATTGGATTATTCCCAGCCCCCATTATTTTCGTTACTTCGACTTTTGTCAGATGTTAGCATGGGAGCAATACAAATACATGCAAATTAATCTGGTGGTTAAAGAGGATTTCACAAGCTCTAGTTGCTCTTTGTTTTGAACGTCGTGAGGGGGTTTGTTTTAATTTAATCTTTTTTGATTGTAGTTTATTTTCAAGGGGCCTTCATGGCGTCATGAATCATTTTTCATCAGTTCGGCTCTGTTTTGACAAAGCCTCAATACAAACACAAAGTCTGGGTTCAATTCTGATCTCAATTGAAGACTTTTATTCAAGATTTACTCTAGGCCTTCACATCACTTTTAATACCGAAGGGTGTAGTCATTGGGAATCACAAAAAAAATAACTTCTTAATTTTAGGTTTTATTTTGAAGGCGTTGGTATTCAGACTAGAAGCCAAACCTATCTTCCCTTCTCTGGCGTGGCTCTGACAGCAGCCGCCGGTCATAGCCGGAGCCACCTTAGAGTTAGCACAGGAATGTAGATCGCTCCGTTGATACAGTTCGTCTCTGCACGTGTCACTGTCTGTCTTTTTCCTCACCGACATTTTTTATTTGGCTGTACGTTTCTGCTTCGTGTACACACACACACACACACACACGCACACGCGCACACGCACACACAACACACACACACACACACACACACACACACACACACACACACACACACGCACGCGTTGTCTGTGCGTCACCTACGTAGTGGGGCTTTCTGCCTGGTTACTGTAATGAAGACAACACACACACACACACACCACACACTCAATGAGCACACACACAACCACACACACACCACAACACACACACACACACACACACACACACACACACACACACACACACACACACACACACACCCACCCCCCCCCTCCCCAGGTTTTATCCAAACTGCCCAACAATTCCTCGAGGCCCTTTTTAGGCTGCTTGGATGTAGCTGGCCATGTTCAACCTGTTGAGCCAGACCTGCCTATTGTTTTACATCCCTTCTTTGTCATACCGTGTGCCAACTCTTTATCATTTCCCCAAACCGAGATCCTATCAAATCAACATCCCCTTTTGTACTCTTATCAACGTGTTGCCAATTCCTTATCATTTCCAAACCGAGATCCTATCAAATCAACATCCCTTTTGCAATCAGTGGTTTAATACACCCCCCAAACCTAATATTCTGGCTTCTCTCACGCAATCTCCACTCATTCCTGCATTTTTACTGTCTCAACTCATCGTTCCTGTGAGTGTCTTGTTTTGTCTTGTTTCTCTTTTGTGCCAATGTCCACGTCGCGTGGTGGATAAAAACAAACCCTCACACTACACGTGTATCAGACGAGTTTATAACCATTGTAGGCTCTATGTTCTACATCAACCCTCTGTTGCATGGAGTTGTCTGGAGATGCACTGACAGCTCCATCAGATAATCTGAGCAAAGCAACGTGCCTAATGCAATCAGTGTTTCAATCATCATAGCACATTTTATTTTGCAGATGCTTTGGTCCTGAGCGGCTTGCAGTATAAAATATAAGCCAAAAAGAGCAAGAATAATTTTGATCTCAAAATGCCGTCTGTAGCTGTGTTAGTTTCTGCTACATGGGCAATAAACTTCCTTCATCAGTAGACGCCAGCAAATCATCAAATTGCATCCCTACTATGGCAATAGTTGCATCATCAACAATATTTTCCATGTCTTTGATGGAGACATGAAAGCACAAATGTTCATGAATCACTGAAAACGTACAATCTCATACGAGTACTTTATTTACGAATGTGTGGTTCTCTTTTGTTGCTTATGCAGCATCTCACCGATTTATTTGCAAGGCATTCTGTGCGATTCTTTCAATAACACTGTTGTGAGTGTGCGTCGAAAAAATCTCAATTGGGAGGGCTAAACACTTAGCCCTACCCCTATCAAAACCAGAATCAGGCTGCCCTACCCCTATGCATGAACACGCCAAACTGAGGGGTAGGCTGAGTGATGGGGGCATGGGGGGGATTTTGATTGGGCCAAAGTTTGACCCGTGAGATGGGATGTGACCACGGCGAGTGCAGAGCTTGAGACTCAGTTCTTGGAGGGTGGAGAGGAGGATTCTGGTGGGTCGCTGTGTCAAAGGCTACTGAAAGTCCCAGCCGAATGAGGGAGGCTGTTCCAGCGGTGTGAAGTATCTCTCTGACGGCAAGGAGGGCCATCTCAGTGGAGGGGCCTTGAAACCAGACTGGTGAAGGCCCAGAGGACTGTTCTCATGGAGCAATGCAAGGAGTTGGTTAGAGACGGCACAAGTGTTTTGGAGTTGGAATGGTTAGAGAGAGAGACTGGTCGGTAATTCCTGACATCAGATGGGTTGAGTGCGGGTTTCTTTGAGAGGGCGCCTGCTTGCTGCTTCAAGAAGTTTTGGAAAACCATTTAGTAGTGTCAGCGGTGTTAATGAGACGTTAATGGGCGGTGAGACTGACCAGGGATAGTAGTCAGATGGTGACTGCAGGGGGGTAGACAAATCATTAATGGTATTTCGCATATTTTTTTTTATTTAATTTTTTTTACAAATCACTGTAGGGAGGGAGGAGGGGATTGAGCATGGTGAAGAAGATAGAGAAAAGAGGATTTGGAAAATGAAGATTACATTTTTGATTAATCAAAGGAATTTAACGCTGCAGATAGGAGGCAGGAAGGAGTAGAGAATAGATTAGAGTGGCAAGTTTTAATTTCACCATGTAAATTACAAGCGCATCGGGGAATTCGAAGGAGGTAGTGATTTAGGCAGTGCACAAAGAGACAATTGTACATTTCCCTGCCGGAAGGCCTAGGTGTGTGGGTGGAGGAGTAGGCTGAGGAGAGG
This sequence comes from Melanogrammus aeglefinus, assembly GCA_900291075.1. Lineage (NCBI taxonomy): Eukaryota > Metazoa > Chordata > Actinopteri > Gadiformes > Gadidae > Melanogrammus > Melanogrammus aeglefinus. Next base: position 5,320 of record OLKM01001598.1, read on the forward strand.
GTTGAGGGGGTGTCGCTGTTGTCTGGTTGGATCTAAGTCTCAGTGGAAGAAAGGAAGTCCAGGGACTGCAGGGAGGCATAACCTGAGATGAACTCAGTCTTGCAGGTAGCTGACTGTCAGTTCCACAGGCCACCTGTGACACAGTGTTTGGAGGGAGGGGCGACGATGCGATTGGAAAAGATGCATGGATGTAGTGAGCAGGTTTGTGGTCTAGAGTACCTACAAGAAGAATAGCGTACAGGAATGTAAAGCTGACCAATATTAAATGAGGAAAAGGAGCAAACAGAGTGTTTGACCCGTTTACAGTGAATAGAGACTCCGCCTCCTGAAGGTAAATATTCCTCCTACTTGGTTGCCTAAGAAAGACTCCTTTGTCTTCATATGATGAGTCCGATGCTTAACCTGCCGCTTCTAACAAAAGAGGGACTTTAAAGATAAGTGTTGGTTGCTCAATTTGCTACACACATTATAAATAATCTCCATCCCCGGTCATTAAGTGATCCAGAATGCTTACCACACACCCACTTAATGAGTCGTTCAATGACTCTGATCATGTTGGCCTAGCGATATACACTAATTTCAACTGATAAGTCAACAACAAAGAACTGGTTTATCTCCTCAAAAAGGAAGATGGCCGTTCTGCTAAAGTTATGGAACTTCCCGAATTGGATGCTGAACTGTGTTAAGAATAAATAATTAACCGACAGTGGTTTGAAGAATCATTTAACACAACGTTATGTGCCAGTAACTAGCTTACACACCCATAGCCAGAACAGAATACAGTCTTAAATATAGCAATGGTCTAACTGACCGTACCTGATGCAGGGCAATATACAAGTAAATATATTTAAACCCTGTACTGGAAACTATACTAGATTGTAGGATACTAACAACCCTTAAGAATCTACAACAATAATAAGTCTACAAACATCACTAAAGCAGTACATAATTAGAATCAGTCTACGAACACACACAAAAACCACAACCAAATGTTCTAGTTTTCTTTGTTGAAAACATGGCTTTGTTTATACATGCATAGAATCAGGTAGACAACTTTTTTAAAGACTTCCAGGCATTCATCGTTCTTATCAAATCAAGGGACGGTAATGTGTATTTGACCTTAGAAATGCCCACGCAAATACCAATAGTTCAGGAATCAGGTTTCTGTTTTGGATAACATACACAAGGTCAGCAGTGGAAGAGGTAGGCTCCAACCCAATCATAAACCTTGTTTCTTTTCCAGTGTGTTCTTTACCTAAACACATACTTATGTTTTGCTTTACCTAATGCTCTCCGTGGCCCATGTTGCGACCTCAAACAAAACGACAGGGCCTCCATTGTGGCTGTGCGGGTCATCCAGGTGTTGCACGTTAGCACGAAGGGTTATCTCCCTTAGCGGAACAGCTAATGTCAGCTGAAGGGCCGGGCGAGGTAGGGTTGCCTTTGGCTGTTATCTTGTTTCTCAACACTGGGAGAGAGGTAGTGGCTGAGGAGGTCTACTGTGGATTATAGAGGTCCACTGTGGATAAGGCTGACTTTACATATTGCCTTGGACTGCTCCGTGGTTAAGTCCTGTCAGAGGCCATCTGGAGATAATGCAGGGATGTTTAACATTCCTCTTAAAACGTTCCTTCCTAAAGGTAACCAAAAACACTTATTTTGTGCCTACAAGGTAAAGAATTCCGTACAAAACAAGAGTTTAAATAGAGGCTGCAGGCCTTTATAGATTGCTTGACTTGACTTCCACTTCCATTTATGCACATTGAGCACGCAAGCAAATTGTGCTAAGACTTTCCTTCTACAACAAAACCTTGAAAAACAAAACTGTGCTTGTTAAGTAGGGCCTTATAAGGCCATTATCCCATTGAACACCATTTTCTTCTCCCACTTTGCTATCTCAACTCATGCCGCAACTGATAGGGGTGTACAGAGTGTGTGTGCCTGCATCTACTTGTTTTGGTGTTTTTCGTTGTACTGCCCTTGTATTACACAATCCCTACTGGTCTCAGTATGAGTCCATAGAAGGATACAAACTGAATATAACGGAGGCAGAAGGGCATCCAGGATGTCTTCATTAATACCACCACCCTGACCCTGACTTAAGAAGATAATTAAGGGCAAAAAGCAACAAGATTCAATGTCCCCTCCAGGATAATTCTCCAGCCCTTGTTCCATGGACGGCTGAAGGCAAACAGCACAGCTGTTCTTTGTAAATGCTTTTCTGTACACTCCAGCCTGTACTAAGGCGGGGCACCTTGAGCTGAGGGCGATGACACGCAACAAGCTTCTGGATCATCCTCACAAGAACCGCCCGTCAAATCTCCTCATTCCTCCCTTATTGAGGATCTCACTGCTCTGCTGTTCTGACAGCTAGCATGCTGCTGTGCCGGCCGCAGGTGGTCTGTAGTTTTCAGAAGTAGGCCATGGGGTATTGGAATGAGGCATGACTAGGAAAAGTAGAGTCAGGAAAAGTACACTTGGTATAATTTTGGTGCATCCATTTTGGCTAACAAATGCACTTGTGTATCCAATCTATCACTAGTTATTTCTAAGGTGGTGAGGTACTAGAGACTGGCCGGTATAAAAGCATTGTCCCTGCTGTGGGGTAGTTGAAACAACCTACGTATACATCAGTTACTTTAAATGTACAACGTAAGAACAGGTTGTAATAACTGAAAAACTGATCAACTCGCACTGCTCCCACTTTCAGTTGATAGCTTGTTTATTCATGATTATAAAATGGTTGTTAATTATTGTTATTGTATTATGCCAGGAAGCTCTAAATGCACAAGCTCCAGCAGGCTACAGTTCAATACCGGCCAAGGGTGTCAGAAGAGCAGAAGGAATGAGAAAGAATTTCTGATTCATACAATCCCTTTTTAATGAATTTATCAATTCATTAAATGACCATGCTGGAACTACAGCTGAAACTTCAAACCCAACACGTATGTTGGGTTTCTCTGGATTGATCCTGACGTTTGAATCCCACCGCCATACAACAGCAAGATGCCAGAACTCCCGTCTGCTCCTTTAAGGACCTGTCTCTGTATGCACCAGAAGTTGCTTCAGTTTCCCAAATGAGTAAATATTGATAGTCGCTCCATAAATTATTCCTCCCTCTCTTTTCTGTATTCCTTCCAATTATCTCCCCCTCGTTTTCGTGGACATATTAATCGAAATGGTAGCATAAAATGTTAGAAATGATATAAAACTTGTTATATAATTACTAGGCATTTTTATTCACCTTGCACCTAGAGATGTTTCCCTTCCTCTCTCTATTTAAAATGGGTTAAAGAGTTTGAATTTGCATTACCACTGTAGCCACAAAGTATGATACTGAGGCCATGCCGATCTCTGACTTCTTTTGTTGTGTAGATTCCACTTTACCCCATAATGCATCGCAGATTAACTTGGTTTATCCCACCATTGCTTGCTTCAGCCATGGTCAATCCTAAACTCTCCACCATGATCTTCCCCCTCTCCTTTTGTTTCCTTTATTGTTTCTAACTACGATTTCAAAGTTTCCCTCTAAGCATCATGTGCACCCATTGTCTCATATGCTTGGTTGATCGCTGCCAGTGTCCTCCCATTGTGAATGTTTTAAATTCAATCCAACACTTTGCTGTAACGAAGTGTCCTAAAGCAAATAGTCTGTCATCACTTTCTCTCTCTCCTCTGCCTTAAACAGGCCCTGATGTTCAACGCTTGCTCGCTAGTGGCGTTTACAGTGCAAATATTGACATTAAGAAGGGGGGAGGGCGGGGGGGGGTGGCGATGGAACAGCAGGTCCGACAGCAACCCCCCCCCCCCGGGGGAAGCTCTCGGAGTCAACCGCGGGTTAATCTCCGCTAAGACATATTTACAAATAGTGCTAGCCGTTAGCATGGATAGGGTCCAGCGCTGACACTCAATATGGTGAAGTAGTCGCCATAAGACCCACAGCGGGTTTGGAACACGTACAGGTTCACGTTTGAAACGCCACACATGTGGTTACACTTGCAGAACAGATTTTAAATGTGTGTAGATCTTAATGTCTCCCAGGTGAGGTGGTGGAGGTTGAACACCTTTTTTATTTGTTGCAGTATCCTGCCCCAAAATGTGAGAAGGCTTTCAAAAACTAAAGTTTGGAAGCACTTTTTAAAAAATGTCCAGGGAGGCACATGGGACCAGTATTTAAACGATACTAAAACCCTCTCCATCACATTTGTTCCAGGTTTTCTTATTTTATCTCGACAGAACAAATTGATTAGAGAGACGTGCTATATAATCTTTTTTTAAGATGGGTATCTTTAAGGACCACGGAGGGCATCTCGCTCCAGGAGGCCTGCAGGTACTCTGCATACATTTAGGCCCAAACACAGAACCTTTCACCCCAAACTCCACAGCAGTCTGATCCCCATGTTTAGCATTATCTCTATCTCCTGTCCAATCCCACCCCCGCTGCCTTTCCCAGTTACCAAATGAAACAGTCAGACAGGGCTTAAGGCTTGTCTGTCTGGGTCGTAAATGTTTGACTCTGCCGTTAATACTGCATCTCCCTATCCCCCCCCCCCCCCCCCCGCGCTCTAATGACCTGAAGCCCCCAAAGGCCCAATCCCATTCGCCCAGATGGTGTCTGCCCCACAAGACTGTTAAGTTGAAGGGAGCATGGAGAGTGAGGATGGAGGGGGGGAACCGATGAGTCAGAGGTTTGTCTCCTCACTCATTTGTCTCTTATCTCGTTCTGCAGTTTTTTTTGATGCATCTATCCTTTGCAGACCTCTATAATCCCTACGTCCTGCTCCATACTGAATGCCTTCTCTGTCTCTCTCACTGTATTTCAGTGCGTGTCTCTGTAGCTAAACTGTCTGTCTCTCTCTCATGCACACGGCCTCTGCATCTCCCTGTCTTGATGTCTATTATCACAGTGTAAGGAAAAGAATTAAACGAAAGACAGGTAGTAGGCAAAGACATTGTGACCGCTTTCTCACAATTTGATGACTCTCATCATGTTCCTTAAATAGGGTCTCTGTCTCGCTGTCTCTTGGTCTCTCTTGGTCTCTCTCTTTGACTCTCTCCCTCTGCGTCAGGCCTTAAGGTAATTATGTCTTTAAAGTCATCCCAGGGGTATGGACCTGAACCAGGTCTTCTCTTAAGTCCTTGCTGATAAGTCGTTGCCAAGAAGTTCGATTGGGGTATTTTCTATAGGAGTCTATGCTTCCTCCCACTAATCATTCGGAAACCATGATTGTACTACATCGTAAACAGAGCAATCATGTTGATTAGGTTTAACCCAAAGTTGTTTTCTGTGATGATTCCTTTTGGTAGGTTGAGACTAAGAGAAACAAACTGGATTCTAAACTGTAAACAGAGGAATTAGGATGTAGTAAAATAAGTCTCAAGGCTGCAGGTAAATGTATGAAAATAAAGTAAGTGGTTGAGAAAACAAGACATCAGCTTCTTTTGTTATGGTTCTTTTCACCCCATTCTTGGTGACTGAGCTTGCTTGTTATCGTACACTCTCTCCGTCGTCTGGTATTGATTGAAAAATGCCTTCAAACAGACGGCGCATATGGTGTTGCTGAACACATGAGTTTCACTTTGACCCCAGTGTGTTTATGTTAGCCATAGCTGAGCTAGCTATAGTTTTAGCAGCACCAAAGTGATTTCGGCTAAAGCTAGTTGTGGAGGCTCCAACGTCTCGTGCCTGCATGTGGTTAGACTACTACAGCTATCTATTGGGAATCAAATTTTGTGCGTGTGTGTGTGTGTGTGTGTGTGTGTGTGTGTGTGTGTGTGTGTGTGTGTTTGTGTGCAGAAAACTCTCTATGTACATTATGCTTGTGATTTGCTCGCTGGATAAACACATAAAACCACGCCCTTCCTCTCGGTCTCTCAATCTCCAGCAGCTGTGATTCGTGTAGCAGTCAGAGAGCCAAACAGGGTTTGTGGTTTTGTGTTTGTGAAGCCAACACAGTGGGAATTTTTTTTTTCTGTCCATATCAATGTACTTGATGGACTACGTTTTTACTCCTGTGTGTGTGTGTGTGTGTGTGTGTGGTGTGTGTGTGTGTGTGTGTGTGTGTGTGTGTGTGTGTGTGTGTGTGTGTGTGTGTGTGTGTGTGTGTGTGTGTGTGTGTGTGTGTGTGTGTGTGTGTGTGTGTGTGTGTGTGTTTGATTTCCCCCCTACGTCACATTTAATGACTCCTTTTGAATGGAGCAAACAGTTACTGCCGGGCAGACATTTCTATATTTTCAAAGCAACACACTTTCCAGTAGCGACAATAAATCGTTCCATCTCTGTCACATCTTGGGCACTCACAGTTTACCCACTCAAATATAATATAAATTGTTGCAAATCCTTTCAAGTGATGCTAAGAACAATCAAAGATTAAAATTGGTATTGCTGTACAAAACTAGAGTGCTGAACCACCATGTTTGTCCAAACAACTTGAGAGTGTGCATTGCAGCGAGAGTAACTGTGCACTTAGTAGGAAGAGTAGAAGATGATGACACATTTTAACAAAGTGCCTTCTGAATTCAACAACAGAGCTAAAAGCAAACAAACCAAGAAAAGTTAGTTTAATGCCTCAAGTCAGTGTGGGAGATGTTCATAACAACGACATCTCAGGAACATTCATGGGGGGGCCGGATTGTGTTATGTTAACCTCTCATAGATGACTGGACACAGTCAGTATGGACTTCTGGTCGTAGTAGTGTGTGTGTGTGTGTGTGTGTGTGCGTGTGTGTGCGTGTGCGTGTGCATGTGCGCGACCAAAGCGCATGTCTTGGCCCCCTCCTCCGCGACTCCCCTGCCTCATTAGGTTGGGGCCCCACTTGGCCCCCCAGAGACCTTCGGCCACACACTCACACACAGGCCACCACTCTCTTATCGTGTTACTGCTTGTTCGCTCTATCTAGTCTCCCCTCTGTTGTAACTCGTACTGGGTGTTCATGATATTTGCTCTACTAGTACCGGTCCTTGAAGTACTCTCTCATTGTGTGTGGTGAGATGTCATGTTTGTTTTCTTGCACTAACGGAAAAAATGCACTTTTATCAAATGAATCAATGTAACACCGTACTCCTGTGTTATAAAGAACTGAGACACCTCTCTCCCTCAACTATTACCTCAACTTCAGGGTGGATGGTGTTGGGCTTAATGAGGGCCTGAAGGGAGGGGTGGGACTTGGTTACTTTTTACTCTGGATGGTCACTCCAAATTGTTATAGCTTCAATCTACAATCCTCCTCAGCGGAGAGGAGAGTCTTGAAATGCCCTGAAAATATCCTTTATTTTTTTTTTTTAAAACACCTTTATTCTGGCCATGCTTCCAAGTAGAGCCCCACAGCCTCAGCCAGACAGTGACTCACTAAACCAGCTCTGAAACCAGGAAGGATAGTGTTGTGGACGGGCTGTTTGACACTCAGAAGGTACTTGATTCTACTGCCATTGTTTGAATGCTGTAGGCGTCATTGGGCAAGATGCCCCAGCCCCTACCACCTTAATGACATGTATCAACATGTAAGTGGCTTCTGTTAGAAAGAAACCATCGCTAAATGACTTGGCGGTTAAACTGACACAGTTGGTTGATAAGACACCTTCTATGATGTGGAGTTTTTCCAAAGCGATGGATATGCTGTGAGCTTGGCTCATGAAGAGGTCGAGGCAGGGTTTATTGGATTAAATGGGCTGATGACCCATGCTGAAGGCTAGCCTATCACCTGCCGCTCCAAGTGGCACATGACCTGGCACAAAGGTGGCCGATATTCCAAACATCTGAAAGAACAAGATGGAGTAGTTGACAGAGTTTAACGACTGAAGAGGAATTGCCGTTCTTTTTAGTTGAGATGTAAAGGTGAGTTTTGGTGTTTTTGCTTGATTGTGATGTTGGGTGGGGCAGAGCAACTGCCTCATTTTGTCTTGACAACATGGTGTTTGTTGATTTAACCAGTATTTATTCAGGTGAGCCTCGCTGAGGTTGTGAAACTCTTTTGCAAGAGAGACCAGATAGCTGCAGTTGACATGAATCGGTGTCCAAAGAGATGTAAATGTATATATTCTCCGATAAGAAAACCTTAAAATCGCTACCCACCATCCGTTCCGAGTCTGAAATCCTTTCAATAACAAGAAGGGTATTCAAATGGGAGGTTGGAGAGTCTGGCCATGTGGCGTTTGACTCTGCTATACTGTAGTTATGGGTTTTGTGCCCTTAGTGCAGCGTCTGCTCGTATTCACAGGTCAGTAAAGTTTCCACCCTCCACCTCCCTCTGAGAAGAGGTCTGTGTGTGTCAGGATTTGGCCCCAGTCTTCTCTCTGGCTGTTGGCTGTTCAAACTCTTACTGCACCAGCTTTATTTGGATCTCCCAGCTTTGGTTTTTACTATTCCCAACCTGTCGTCAAAGACTAGACTCGCCCTCTTTATTGCTTTTCCTGATCGTGTGAGATGAAGCACTGTATGTACATTTACGGACACACAATTGTTTTTTTTCCCGCTTTATCCAAATCTATTTCTATTGATACACTTGCAGTATATATACTCGTATAAATACATAAACAAACCTGGTAGAAAATAATTGATGTTTAAACAATTGGTATACTCTCTTTAAAAGCGGAGTTATGAATTTCTTGACCCCTTTTCCTGACATTGTTATTGACCTGTTGTGACCTCCTGTGAAGGAGGGACTATTCACACCACGATTGTTAACAATTCTTGGGGCTAGGTCATTCTTTGTGGCATTAGTGCATCGGCCCCTGCAATCAAGGCAGTGAATTAAGGGCGTCTCTGGGCTGATTTATTGAAAGGAAATGTGTTTCACGGATCAATAGCCTCTGGCTATTTGTTTTTGATCAGCCTCTCCTCTCTGCTGTCTTGCTTTTTAAAATCACACCAGTAAAAATGTTTCTGTGACTGGCACCCCACCCTCCTAACCTTTCTGAGCTCTGTCCAGTGTCTCTTGACTTAGGGCAGTATAACCCAGCATTCCTGCTCTACACTCATGTGTGAGCAAGTTCTGCAGAAACATCCCGACCAACAGACTGCAGGTCAGCATTTTGTCCCGCGGGGCAACTTCCTGTCTGAGCTGGGTCCCGCTTGGAGCAGAGCTCAGAGTGACTTGAAGAACAATGCAGGCTTTATCCCTTTTTATTTATTTATTATTATTGATACCATCCTCAATGTAATTTCAATAAGTGCTCACGTTTCCGAGTGATTGACGTAACCTATAGTGCAGTTGCATATACTGCATCCTTAAAAGCCCATTCAAATGAGTCGCAGTAATGTTGCTGTGCTCTGGAAAAATCCACTTGTCCGATGAAACAAATGGATCCCGTAAGGTCTGTCAATCATCAGAGGATGTTCTCAAGCATCAGCCCCGCCCTGCCACTGCTTTGTTGAGCCACGTGTGAAATCAGCCACACAAAGGAGAATAATCAAGGACATAAGTGACGCATTTTGTAGTAAACAGATTTCAAGTGTTTGGTAATACAAGACATGTTGCAATCTTCTTTGTTGTGATTTGTTTCCCTCGAGAGAAGGAGAAAGAGATCATAACAAAATCAGGTGGTCTTTGTTTGGAAAGAAATCAGAGTAGAAGAAAACCTGAGAGCAAGGGAGTTCCACAGCTGGCTATTCAGGTCAGAGGAAACGCGGTCTTTGAACCCCCAGCAGAAACCCTGCACACACTTCCCAGCACCATCCAGGAACTCTAACCCCTTCCTGAGAAACCTACATGCACGCCGCACCCTATTGCTAAATTTCGAGCGATTCTGATTCATTTGACAACAATCACGTGATTAGGTTTGTGAAAGACGATACGGAGGGCGGGGGGGGTGGACACAGGAAGTGGCACACTTGGCCGTTGTTGAAACAGGGCTTCCTTTCGAGGCAGATGATGGCTCTCTAAGGGCAGTCCAAGGTCAAGAGAAGTCGGAAACAAGTTTTGCGTTTTGTTTATTTGTCCTTGATGGGCGGATGGTTTCTGTTCCTAACGTGAGAGAGCTGGTTAAATGTCTCGGAGCAACAGCAAGGCATTTTACTGCTTGTTTTTCTTATCAAATCCATTATTGAATGACGTTACATTTACGTTTAGGGCATTTAGCAGAAGCTTTTATCCCAAGCGACTTACAGAAGTACATTTTTAGAAGAAGGAAAATCAATATATCGCTGTCTGTGCAGTAAGGATGTTCATAGAATAAGTGCTAAGCCCAACAATAGCTAGGTTGACCCATTCCCCATACACAACGAAGCTAGCTAGGATAAGATGCTACACAACTACATGTAAGTACTATTTTTAAGTGCCCGGACGTACAACATACAAAGGCATTTCATTCTGTACAAAAAAAAAGAAACAAAGGTTTTTTTTTAAGGCTTCTCTGAATGATCACTTGAAAAATGCCACAAGCCCTGGTATTCCTGTGGTGTGGTGTTGTGTGGTGTAGCATCAGACCCCCAACACATAATGCAGAGAGCTGTTGAACCATCGTGTTTTGTCTGTGAGTATAGTTCCACCATCAGCGAATCCCTTTTGGAGATCTATGTTGTGCTGAGAGCCGATTAGTTTCCTTTCGAACACCGGGCTGGCCTCTAAGGTCACAGAGAGGAGATGAGTCATAAAAACATTATGGAAAAACAAAACTAAAATCCCAACTCCACATATGGTGCTCTGACTGGAAGTTAGTAGGTGTTCCCTGGCCACTCGTTGCCGAGAGGTTATCAGCGAGCATCACGGAGTCCTTTTGGCTTAACATGTTTTCACTCGTTCTCTCCTGTTTAGGAGTAGAAAGAGAAATAGCTGAATTCCCCCAAAGCCAAATCCCTTTATTAGTGTGGCTTTACAACTCTCTGACACTCGACACAAAGCGTATAAAGAAACTCATTTTATTCATCTTCTACGCGAGGCCATGTCATGTGCCATACTGGACCTCCAGGAATCCTTTGCACTATTCGGACTTCATGAGGCAATCTTTGTGAGACTTGCTTTGGGGTCGGGTTTGGAAATAACAATGTTTGTTCTTATTTTTTTTTATGGGCTTTGGTGCCTTTATGGAAAGTTCCATAGTGTGGTTGCGTCGCAAATCGTTTGCGATTGACGTCTTGAACGGTTGCCTCATCAAGGGTTCATCAGCCCAGCGAGTCTCCCCTATTAAAGGTTGGGCTTGATGTTTGTGCACATAGTTGCCTGTATTCTTCTAGTTCTTGTGTTCCCCAATGAATAAGGTAGAGCACTTGTGTTTTCGTCCGCCACCCTTTCAACTGAAGTAGACCGTGAAATTGACGGAACGATTCAAGTTTCTTTCGACACCAAACTTGGTCTTTCTTTATGAATTTGCTGTCAGTGACTAAAAGCCTGAATCCATAGGTCCCTGGCCAAATTGTTAACTTGATCTCGAGTTGTGTTGCCTTATATGCAATAATGAACATCGGGTTGCCTCTGTTGTGTCGAGATGATAAAAGCTGCAGCGGGTAAGGTCAAGCTAAACACACAAACACACACCATATACTGGATTCCTGTCTCATTTCAAAGGCATATTTTTATAGGGACTCTGAGGTTCTGGGCTGGTGTTTTATGGCCCAGCGGGCGGTTGCGGCGTCGCGGTGCCAGAAGAGCGTGTTTTGGTGGTGTGAGGTCATCCACTGCTTTGCCTTCTCTCCCTTCCCTTCCAATCTGCTTTCATCTCCTCTCTGCCTCCTTTACTCCCTCCCATTGGCCGTCTCCACACTATACACACCCCCCACTGTCAACCCCTCCACCTCTAACATCTGGGAGCAGTTGAATGTTGAGATCGTAAATCTGCTGTATTATTATTATAATATATTTTTAATACGCTTCACGGAAGCAATCTCCAAGGGCCCACCGTACCCAGTATCTACCCCCTCCCCTCCTCACCCCCTGACGCATGTATAAACACACAGCCCCTGTACACCTTCATGCCCCCCCCCCCCCCCCCACCCCACCCCATCCATTAGTTCGGGGGTCCAACACGCTGTGAGCTCTGTTTGAGTTTGGAGATGGATTTCAGGGAAAGCCAATGCATGCACTTTACATTGCACGGAGTGAGAGAATCAAACCATGCATGCATATGCTTTATAGCCACTCGCAAATGTGGCCACATTTTTTATGGGTTTGCAATTGCAGCCCATGAATCGCGACACATCTGTACCATTATGTTTATTGCATTCCATTTCTTTTCCATCTTAAAAAACAAACAAAAAAAACATTATTGTTTTACCTCAATGGGGGGAACCCTTTCCACATATGTCCCTTATGTGGAAAGGGACATGGAAACGGAAATCTTTACAGTCAGAAAATACAATTGTGACTACACACAAAATAACAAAGAGAATGGGCTTAAGAGTATGGTGAGTGAGTGAAGGCTGCTGCAGCTTCTCCCTCCAGGCCGCTGAGTGTTACAGACCCGTCTCACTGCGTCCGTCAGCCTGCCAGCTCCAGGGAAAGCTCAGCTCCTCCTAGTTTGTTGGCTGACATCAGGCTCAGTCGTGGGGGCGGCCGGGGTAGGTGGGTGGAGGGGTCTGGGGGGGGGGGGGTGGAGGTGGTGGGTGGTGGGTGGGTGGGTGGGGGAGGTTTGTGAGCCACGTCTGTGTTATTTTTTTTAATGCCCGGGCATAGATCCAACTCCCCAGCGATACAGGTTCCATCTAGTCTGCTGTGATCGACCTCCCCCGAGCTCCAACCCCCCGAGAGAACAGGGTTGAATCTGCCATCGTTGGAATGTTTGGTTATAGCCTCTGAAAGTATATCCCGTTATGTTATAACTGATCCTGTTTGTCTTCTTTTACCCTGTTCAACATAGCACGGGGAGGATGCCGACTGAGTGAGGCTGCTGTCCACTCCGAGGCCGCCTGGGAGTTACACTGAAGACGACCGGTCAAAGCAAACAGCGAGAAAGTCTGCTTTGTTGTTGTTCTGCTTTTGATTCAGCAAAGGGGGATAGTTTACCTCTGACCTCTCGAGGGTACTTTTTTTTTTTTTTTTAAAGATGGAGGGTGTGGATACCCTACAGAGCTCCACCCTAGAGACCAAAGCCGACCGGATCGCCCGCTACAAAGCGGAGCGGAGGAAGGCGCTTGCCGAACGCTATGGCAACATGGAGGACTGCACGCCCAAATACACCCGCCGGGAACGGAAGGCACCCGACCCGTCAGAGACGCACTTCTCGATGGGCAAGGACGCGGGGAAGCTGGAGATCAGCGAATCGGAGCAGAGCTACAGCAGGAGCGCCCACCGGGGGAAACCCACAAAGCCGGTGGATCAGGGAAGCAGTGGGTCCTCCGAGGACACAGGGGGCAGCACTGAGGGGAAACCCGAAGGGCATTTAAGCTGTCAATCGGAGACTACCAAGAGCATCAGGATTTCATCTCATAGCAGGTGGGTACATTTCTACTAGTATACATGCAAAATATATGTATATATATCCGTCTTCATTTTGGCCTATACCCCTCCCCAACAGGAATCTATCTACATACTTCTTCCAAAACCTGGAGTTGGACATAAGGGACATATATTGCTCGGTATAAATGAGTAGGAGGTATCTAGTGAGGCCATATTTAGAGGCGTCAGACCCAGGTCTAACGTTTCCATGATGGTCTTTGGAGGAGAGGAGGACTGATTAGTTTCTGTTGGGAAGCAGGTCCTCCATGTTGGTCAGCTTGAACTACCCCGGACTACACACTTGTGGAAGCCCAAACCAATCAATTTGCATCTTTTTCATCAAAAAATGTCCTTTTACTGTTTTTTTTAAAGTTCATGTTTTGAAGGAGAGAGGGGGGGTGGGGGGTTGGGGGTATAAAGAGCCTGTCATGTCTGGTCAGGATGACAACCCCTAGCGTGGGAGGACAGAGTTGAGAACATGAGATTAAAGAAGCAGAAGGGATTGTTGGTATTGTTGAATGTGCCTCAACCCATCCTTGCTGCAAAATGTTCTTGCGCTCAATGAACCACAATGTGATGTAGTCATGTTGAGCTTATTTTTTTCTAATAACCAGAACAAATGGTGTGTTTGTGTGTGTGTGCGTGTGTGTGGAGGGAGCAAACTGAGCCAAATTACAAAAGCTGTTACCTGAAGGCATTGCGTAACATCCTCAATTTGTTTGCTAATGAAAGCTTGGCAACTTGTGTTTGTGCGTATAAATTCGCTTGCAGCATAATTGTGCAATTTCCCCACTTTGTTGTTTAATGGCTATATTGACACCAGCTACATGCACAGTGAACCCCTTTCCGCCTCTCTCTATATATATATATACACACACACACACACACACACACACACACACACACACACACACACACACACACACACACACAACACACACACACACACACACACACACACACACACACACACACACACATATATACACACACACACACACACACACACACACACACACACACACACACACACACACACACACACACACACACACACACACACACACTTTATCAGGTATCGGAGGCGGGCTGTTATGGCATGTTATTGTATTTGCTTCATGCTACTCATCTTGTCAGAGCAAATGAGGCCCTGCGTGTTAAAGTATGAGTCAGTCTCTGTAAGGACAGGCCTTTTGATTAAAGAACAATGCGTGGACCACACAATGAGGTGCCCCAGGCTGACCACAGATGGAATAAGCATGTGTGGTGGAAGGTTGGTGTTTATGGTTAAAAGTAACATGGAGTTAAACAAAACCAGGGTTTACATATGAAGGCTCTTAGCTGCAAACAAAGCATAACAAAATAAACAAATTCCAAATAAAGCATTTATTTAATTTAACTGAATTAGCACATTCATTTATACTAAATAAAACGTAACAAATATTATATTCTTCAACATGACTCTCCCCATTCTTCAAAATCTATTGTTGTTGTGTCGCTATGATAATTAATATGGGTGACGAACAGGGAAACCATCCGTTAAGGTCGTGACTCTCATAGCTCTCATAAGCAGGCGCCATGCGTGCGTGTCTTCCTGCTCCGGATTATAACGACAAGTCATGTCGGCTGGTTTATCTGGCATGGAGAGTCTTCCTGCCCCCCGTCCCGTCCCCCCCGTCCCGTCCCCCGTCCATCCAGAGCGTAATGCTCTTCTTGGGTCAGGACATTGCAAGTCTTCTTTCATGAAGGGTCATGGATGAGTCCATTTGGTTGTGTCTCTTTTTCTTTTATCTTTTATTAGTTCAGATTGAAATAACTTATCCAACCAAACCGCTAAACACAGGGACATTAAAAGCATATCATTGCATTTGTCAATCGTAAAGTTTAGCAAAGTAGAAGCATGGATGCGTGGTTTGATGGATAAACGGATGGTTAGATGAATGGATGAATGGATGGATTATATGAATGCACGTCTGGGAGGATGAGTGAGTGGGTGGATGGACTTGGAGGGTGAATCCAGACGGCTGGGTGGGTTGGGGGACAGGTGAATGAGATCCATCCAGAGCTGTAATGCCCACCTTTAGTCGGCCTAGAGCCCAGCAGAGAGACACGTGGGAAGAGTTAAGGGGTTTGTAAAAGTCATCGCATAGAATTGGAGTTTGTTGTCACAGCGAATGAGTCACAGACTCCAAACAAAGGTTTATCGCCAGACTCTGTCCGGAATTGGTATTAATGATGTTAGTGCTGGTGGTTGGTTTTGTTTGCGATACTCCTAATTCTGGCCCTCGTCTCTGCATATTTCTGCTGCGTGTTGCTCTCCAAGGTTAATATCCATGATGGGCCAAAACCGGAATGAAATGCAAGAAATCCCCAACCCTTGTGATGTGTGAGTAGTAGACCAGGACAGTGTGAGAATAACGGGGGCTTTTCTGTGTGTTTTAAGTGTTGAGGCTCCTTGTTCTTGTTTTGATGTTCTTCCTCTCTGACTTCCACTTTGTGCTAGCTTTCCATTCAGTTGTGTGTGTGTGTGTGTGTGTGTGTGTGTGTGTGTGTGTGTATGTGTGTGTGTGTGTGTGTGTGTGCGTGTGCGTGTGCGTGTGTGCGCGCGCGCGCATGTGTCACCCCCCATGGTTAGCTTTAGCAGCAAGAATGCCGTGTGCACAGCCCCTCCACGCTAGGCGCCAGTCATGCCGGGTTTGGGGTCGACCAAGCGGCGCCTGAGCATCCGGTTGCTAGGGACCCTCCGGTTGCCCGGGACAGTCTCCGAGGGGGGGTCGTTGTCCGTCTCGCGCATGTTTTCAGACCCTGGGAGCGTCACACGCCGTGGGGTATGCCCTGTAGACAGACCTCCATGGAGGACTCTAAGAACTTACTCTGTAGTGGTAGAGAAAGCGGGGCCCGGGTACAACACACTGCCTGGTCGTACACACTTTATTCAGGGCTGGGCCATGTTGAAATATCACGGAAATCATGGGGAATTTTACATCTATAAATATTATTTGACTATGAAGCTTGGTTTCACCATTAGACCAGAGGTTTACTTCATGGCGACACAATAGCATTCAAAAACGATATGGATAGTATTGGCCGGCCAGCCCCAACCATATTATTTGGTTAGTAGTTTAAATATGTAGTTCGGCATTTGGTTCAGGAGGTAGAGCAGGGTTGGCTGGTAACCGGAAGGTTGCTAGTTCGATCCCTGGCTCCTCCTAGCTGAGTGTCGAGTTGTCTCTGAGCGAGACACATAACCCTAACTGCTGCTGACGCGCTGGCTGTCGCCCTGCATGGTTGACATCGCCGTCTGTGTTAGTGAGTGCATGAATGGGTGAATGTTTGGCAATGTTGAAAAGCGCTTTGACTGGCCGCTGGTTAGAAAAGCGCTGTTTTTAAATGCAGTCCATTTGACCTGGACAAGATGGTAACCACAGAGTGTCCTTAAACCAAAAACATTGAAATGTGTTTCCTGCTAAAATAAGATGGGACACTTCACCCTGGAGTTGTTTTCGAGGTGAAGATGAGGCTGGGGTGGCTTAATGACACAGAGACCTAGATATCAGAACACATAAGCTCCGACGTGTGTTTCGAGAGCATGTGGCGCCCTCAAACCAATCAGTTTCCCCCTTCCGTGACCTTTGACCTGACCCCCCCTCCCCCCCCCCCCCCCCCCCGGTCCATCATGGCCCGTGCATTCTACCTCCTCCACCCCCTCTTCAATACATCACGGCTGCCTCCCCTCCGCTGGCAGCTGGCCGTCCATCCATATTTAACGCCTGTTCCAGGGAGATGAACGAAGCCATGTTCATCGTCGGCCTGGAGGCAGCGTTGTAAGTGACTGCCGTTGCCAACATCGGTCGGTGCTGGTAACAAAAGGACCATTGTGACTAGAATAGATGTGAATGGATGTTTCGGGATATCCATCTCTTGAGTGGGTGTGCGGCTAGACATGGCAGCAAGCTTGTTTACCGAAGATGAAGGCTATTTCCGAAAAGACACGGGCAAGCCAGACTGGCGAGGGATTTGATAGCGGGGCATTTTATGATCTTATCTGTCTATCTCTGACTCTGTGTATAAATTTTGTATGCCGTATGACGCAAGCATAAATGGGAATGTGATTTTATGTTTTTATGATTCCGTATCGGCCTAACAGCCAACTGTACAGTCATCCCTCTTGTTCCGTGGGAGTAAGATTATATCTTTCTCTTTCTTTTTCTCTCATTCCAGACTTCTAAATGCGGTCGAATCAGAGGAACCAAAAGGTGAGCGCAACACTTTTTTAGAAGGGGTTATAATTTGATTTCGTTAAATCCCTTGTTGTAACTACCAATTTGTCCAGAGCTGTGAAGTCCTTCTTTCTGGCCCTGTTGCTAAGACCCTGTCATTACCCTGGCTTGTCGGTTGTCAAGTAGCAATAGCTGGGATTCAATGTAAGTCGTTCAAAATGATTGTTCACCAATATGAATGTGATTCCTAGGGGATGTGCTTCACTATGATTGTGATTCCAACTGAACGTCTTGCTTCCCCTCTCCATGTGCTGAGTGGTGTTGGTGTGTGTGTGTGTGTGTGTGTGTGTGTGTGTGTGTGTGTGTGTGTGTGTGTGTGTGTGTGTGTGTGTGTGTGTGTGTGTGTGTGTGTGTGTGTGTGTGTGTGTGTGTGTGTGTGTGTGTGTGTGTGTGTGTGTGTGTGGTATTTTCCCCCAGAGGAACTCAACTGACTGTTTGTTTGTTTGTTTTGTGTGCTTGGGCTGGGCTGATTTGGTCCATTCCTGGAACCGAGTAGTACGCCGTGTTTGGACTCTGTCTATTTGGGAATTCATCTATGAAACGGATATGAACAGATTATATTACCTGGTTTACTGAATGCACATTTCCTAGGCATCTCTGTCTTTATTGCCTAGGTTTGCGTTTTCTACGAGTCAGTATTCATGCCAGTCTATTTGTGTACCTGTAGGCATCCTGTCTTTTTTCATCCTGTCTCGCTTTTTTCAATCTTCTGGTGTGTTATGCTGTATATCAATTTGTTGAACATCTCTATTGTCTAAGAAAAATAAGACTCACTATTCTGGTTGCTTCAATTACAACAAAAAGACGCTTTATGAAGATGTATTATGATGACACAATTATAATAATAGCAGTTATACATAAAAGTAGCTATGTAGCTCGCATCAAATTTTAGACGATGGTACTGGCATACAAGGCAGTGGGTGGAACTGCCCCAGCCTACCTCCAAGCATTGCTAAAGCCACACACCCCAGCTCGATCCCTCCACTCAACTACCTCAGCTGGACGTCTGGTACCGCCATCGCTAAGAGCTAGCAAAGGTCGTTAAGCAAAGTCACAACTTTTCTCGGTTTTGGGACCTCAGTGGTGGAACGAGCTCCCTGCCGTTCTCAGGACCGCAGAGTCGGTCACTATATTCCGAAAAAGACTCAAGACTCACCTGTTCAGAGTCCACCTCGACTCTGCATAGCAACCCTCCCCCTTCTGGCCACCATGTACACTGTATTGTATTGTGTTGTACTGTATTGTATTATAGTACTTAACTGTGTAGCAACTGCAGTAGCTGCTATCATTGCTGTACCACCGGGAATTGGTTAGCCTAGCGATTGTTATACTTGGTTCTCTGAACATCCTTACTGTACCGACAGTGATATATTGTTGCACTTCTTATGACAAATGTACTTATTGTAAGTCGCTTTGGATAAAAGCGTCTGCCCTAAATGTCATATCAATTATAAGTAGGAACAGTTTACCATAAAATAGACAAGTATGTTTATTAAAGTGTGAGTGAACCCACTGTTTCAGCAGGAATTCAAACACTAAGAAAGTGAATAATGAGCAATATTGTATGCGGTGAGATGCTATGCTCTGAACAGTTGAACTCGGACTCGGCCATCAGAATAAGCCGCTGTCTCAGATGCCTTCACCATCCCCACACACCGTAGTGTTATACTATAAGTTTCCGTGAAGCCTAACCTTCTCTCGTAATCAAACACACACCGTGGAGTTATACTATAAGGGTCCGAAGAACGTAACCCTCATATAGACAAATACAAAGCAAATACATAGGATTTCACTCGTCTTTTCTCTAAATGACGTCTTATGATGTGATATTTCAGTAACAGTGATAACATGGCATAGATTACTATGTTGATCATAAGATACATATTACCACATTTAAGACACAAAAACTATTTGGGGTTCCCTTGTGCTTTAAGTGTATCTGGAAATGTTATCCATGCATTTGTATTGCCCTGGTGGTTTCAGAGGTAGTGTATGCTCTGCCAGTTTAGTTCTGATGATATAAGCAGTTGAAGGTGACCAATCCCAGATGATCTTAGATTTACAAGCCTCCCCTGTGAGCCAGTCCTAGATTTACAACTGCTCAACCCATTGAGGTGTATAAAAACGGTAGACACATTCTATAGATCACTGGAGGACCGAATTTACAGCCAAAGTGTAAAACTGATGTTATTCTACATTTTGATCATTAGTTTCCAGGATACTTTCGTAGGAAGATGGGGGGGGGGGGGGGGGGAAGCACAAAATTAAAAAAGGAGTTAGCCATATATATTATATTTATGCACTTTGCTTTCACTCCATTTTGAATGACTTTTAGTCAATCGATTGTGTATGTCTTTTGACCCTAGTTTGCTCCAGCGGCTCTCCATTGGAGGTTTAATCACATTAGCCCGCTGACTCATGTATAGGCCTATGTAGGGCCGGGGAATGGGATCCCCAACCAGGAACTCCTGCTCTGTCAGACGGGTGACACGGTCGCTTGGCAGACGGCGCAGAGTGATTCAATTTTAGAATTTGAGGTTTCACTTTTTTTTCTTCTTCTTCCTCGCCTCTTAAATCCGTCCTCCAGCTCAGAGCGTGGAGAGACGGAGGAAGGGACTTGGACTCAACTCAAGCCCGAGTGGCGTACGCTCCGAGGCCCCTCCGCCATGGTGCCGGGCCATGAGTCACGTTTACGTCATCATCGAAAAACTAAACCTCGCCAACGCTCACAATGGGCCCCCACGTTGTGGAGGCTGGAAAATGATGTCTTCCCTGTTTAGAAAATGTGGCTTTTCTTTACCTCTCAGATGGCCCACGTTGTTGATTTTTTTTTTTATCGTGAGGACGTCACGCTGGAACAATAAAAGTAGATTTACAGCGTACGAGGAAAATAGAGCAGGGGAAAATGGAAAGGCACCCAGATTTTCTTTTTTTTCGGGTTGTTTTTCGTCTCTGTTGCCGTGGGGATTTAACGTTGCTTTCCCGTTCGAATCAGTTTTGAAGCAAAAAAAAATATGAAAAAGCCGATGACTTTTTGAAAGCGTTGGGTATTCAATATGATATATTGTCTCAACCGGGCACATAAAGGCCGTAGAGGGAGAAGTGCTGATGCCAACCATGTGTTTCCATCCAACCCCTACAGCCTCTGGTTCTCTCCCAGAGAACTCTGGGCTGCTTGAGTTTCTACATCAGCTCAGGGCTGTGGAGAAACTCTAGGGAAGGAAATACGATACGGGCTTCTTTGCTAAGTAACCATTCTGAGTTTAAAAAAAGGCTGCAATTTATCCGGGAACTGCCACAACACTTTGGACATTTTTATAGTCCACATGATCGATCGATTAATAGAAAAAATGATCCATATCCTATATATATGTCATATGCATGTGTAATGTATGTAATATGGTGATGTAGTCTTTCTACTGCAGCACATTGTCTGTGGTGTCTTTGTACTTGTGCCCTCTGTGTGGAGCAGTCACCTCTATCATGAATGATGGCGTGTTTGTCATCAGAACAGCTGGTCTATACTATACTCCCATTACTAGCGCCAGTATTTGTCTGTACACTCAAACTTACACTCACAGTGTGTGTGTGTGTGTGTGTGTGTGTGTGTGTGTGTGTGTGGACGCCTCCGGTGTCTTCTGCTACATTTAGTTGTTTTGGGTATGGGGTATGCCCCCCCCCCCCTCGTGTTAAACGATGTCATCGACCACGATGATCTCATCAGTTTGCTCTCCTGTCCTAACACTTCACAGAGGGAATGTTCCAGAAGACGGAGCCCACTGTGAAATTGACTGTGATGATTATATGTTGGTGACTTGGTGGCACATGCCACATAGTTACCCAGAGCAACATTTGGGAAGGAAAACCATATTTTGAGACTTCGGGAGAGGAATATCTTCGTAATACTTTGTCCCGCTATGACAATAATTGTATAGTATTTTATTTGCTGGATTATATCCATTGGGAGAGAGGGAGGGAAACAGAAAGAGAGGGAGCGGGAGAGACTACATTTCCCAGCATTCCTCTGCATGGAAGCCAACTAGCCATTTGCTTCTTTAGGGTAAAATTGTTCAACCTCTTGTCACTGTACCTCTGTACAGTGCTGACCGTGTGAGCTTGTAATAATCAAAGAGTCTCTCTTTATTTGTGTGTCTCTGTTCTCTAGTTGAAAAGAAGCCTGCTGATCCGGCCAAGATGAGCGTCACGTCCAAAAAGTCAACTGATAAGGTTCGGTTTACGTCTACCTCCATGGGATACTTTGCATTATTGTTTACTTTGTGCAAGTCACAAGCATGGATGCACACATGCACATTTTTGTGTTTTGAACAACTTAAACTAATTGTTTATGGTCTTTACTACTGACTCTTAGTATTTGTTCAACATTTTTTCCTGCTGCAATGAAACAATATGCATACATAAGGGCTGGATAGTGGCGTGGTTAGGTAGAGGGTTTGACTCCCACGAGCTGAAGGCGTCCCCGAGCAAGATGCCCTGACCCCTACCGGTGCTTTGATGACGTAGTCACCATAAGTCATACACGCATCTCCAGAATGACCGTGGGACATGGTGAATAAGTGGGCTTATACCACGGTCTGGGGGAATACTCTGTTCTGATCGGCTGCAGGGTGTGCATTGACCCCTGGTATGAGTAGTTCCAGTCAAATTGTCTGTTCAGCCTTCATAACGAGAGCTGGTAAACTGTGGAAAATGCATTTAACTGTAATCAGACAACTGGGACGAATTTCGAATTATAAATATGTATAATACATAACGTTAGCCCTCTGGCTCATAGCTGAGCGGACTAGAATACCACGGCAAGTAGGTCCGTCCTATTTACTGGAGGAGTGAACAATGTTTCCATTGCATATGAACCTTACAGGAGGGTAATGATTGTTCCAGGTATTAGTCAAACCCTCAGGCGTTACAGGGGAAACTAAGGTATGGCTTGTATAAAACTTTTTATTTGGATTGTAAAACGCATGAAAATATAAATGAATGGTCTTCATTTATTTTCTTTGGCAAGTGACCATGGTATAAGCGGGATAATGCCCTTCGAGGAATTAATGGAACTTCCCCCCTCTCCATTATCAGGAATTAATGGACTTTGCGTTGTCCATTAATTCCTGATAATGGACACCTCGTCGGACATTATCACTTGCATAAAATATGAGGTTCCATAAAAGCTCCAGGTGTGACTAAGCACTGCGTGGATTGAATTCACATCTCGCACGGAGGAGACCTGGTGGGAGACGAAGTCTCGTCCTCCCTCCTTTTCAGTTTCCTTCCCTTCGTCCGTCTGGGTTCATCTGCTGCAGATTATTCCATTATCAGGACTCCCAGAGACGTTCGACCGAGCCGCAAAGCCAGGCTGCACCTGGTCAGACCCACCGGCCAAAGTCTCCCCGGCTGAGAATGGACTGTTCTGGGATTTTCCCACGTGAAAGGGAGGACAAGGAAAAAAAAAAAAGGTCTTTCTAAACGCAAACCACACTCGAGCAGATGTGGAGGTTTACAAAAACTCAAAGCACACATTATAATCTGTAATAATTTGGACAAACAGCAACATGTCTGTTAGGCCCATATCAAAGATGATGATGCAAACAAAACACCTGTAAAGTGTGTGTGTGTGTGTGTGTGTGTGTGTGTGTGTGTGTGTGTGTGTGTGTGTGTGTGTGTGTGTGTGTGTGTGTGTGTGTGTGTGTGTGTGTGTGTGTGTGTGTGTGTGTGTGTGTGTGTGTGTGTGTTGCATTACAGAACCAGGCAGAAGCCCACTACAAGGGCCACAAACACGCGTGCGTGCGCGTGTGTGTGTGTGTGTGCGTGTGTGTGCATGCCTACGTAATCAGGACTATTAGAAGGAGGCCCGGACACACACTCATCTGGGACCGTCGGTGACGTTCCCATGCCTGCTGTGGTTTCCGTGGCGACGGTTGGGTTTGGCCAGATGTACACTGCCGTTTGTAGAAGTGCTAACTGGGCGCTGCTCAGAGCTGCTGGCACGGCGCCAAGACCTGACCACAGTGAACTCCGAGGGCAGCAACCCCTCCACCCCCTTTCCCCACTTCAAACCCCCTGGAGCCCAGCACTCCACCAGCGGGATTTACACCTCATCACACTCTGCGCTCTCTCTCCCTCACCCCCCTGCTGTCTTTATTCAGTTATCTATTTCTTGCTTGTTGGCTTTAGCTTTTCCTTCAGTCCCCCACCACCATATGTTAGTGGACCGGTGAACCTGAAAACGTTTTTGTTTCAAACATGCTTATGTTTTATATTGGCGTCAACGTAGTAATCGATGCCATTTTGTTGCTGTTACTGTAATGAAACCGCTATTTAGGGAAAACTGACGTAAAATCCAATTGGCTGTTGCGCTCTCTGTGCAGCGTTCTATCGCCTTGTCAGCCTTGTCTGAGAGAGGGTTAAGTTTCACTGATTGCTTATATTATAAACAGTGGTGTAGTCTACGTGATACGCAGGTATACGCCGTATACCCACTAGGAACGCACCAGGATTTGCGTATACCCACTTAAAAAATGTGCACGGATACGTATCAATCGTCTCGTGACAGATTTTTCACTTCTGTGTTTATTTTTTTTCGCAAATAACGGTTGGGTATAACTGCAATAAAACACTTTTAGTTATCTCCTACATTCACCATTCATAAAATCCCTGTCTCTGTCACGAAGCGCGAAGCTGCCGCTGCATCTCTGATTATAAAGCCACGGAGTGTGACTCATTTCATGTACAACATCGCTCATTATAAGGCACATACACAACGACGTACTAAAACAGAACAAGGTTGGTGTGGGTCGTTATTATGGGGATAACACACCCCCCCCTCCCAAGAACTCCCAAAATGTTTGTTCCAATTTAGCTGGAATAGGGAGTTCACTTCCCCTCCCGGTAAATGGTCTCTTTCACACTTCCTTGTATTTTCCACTAAGGTCCCCACTGGGAAATATGCCTGTCTCATGCACGCCATTTTCCCGGCATGGGCCGCACGTTTACCCTGCCTGAGGTAAATCCCCGGCTTGAGCTAGCACCCTAATTGACCCTCCCGGACTCTACACACATTGGCGGTTTCATTCTAAATGCGATAAGACTGCTCCTGAGTTCCAGGGGTGGGACTTGGGTAGAGCTGTTACTGTGCTGTCTCTACAACAGAGACAACTGTCATGGCAATTTCCTTTAACAGATATTGCGTCTAGGAAAGAGCAAGATTTCGAAATGCAAAAAGCACATAACACTTATATAACAATATATAACCTAGGTTTAATGCATGCATACATTAGACTCCTCTCTAGCAGAGTGAGTCCAGAATACAGTTTGACAGAGCAATTTATACAGTTTCCGAAACTCCCCATATTGCAGATGTCAATAATCAAATCAGGTAATGTTTACTCAAGACACAAGAGTTGCCTGTGTTCTCATCGAACAGGAAGAGTGCACAAGAGGATGTCCTTTCCCTTGGGACCGTTTTGCCCAAGTACGACGCTTAACATCACGATTGATTCTGAGGAAGGCAGGCCGGTCACCCATAGAAAAGGGTTTGCATTTTTAGATGCCACTTGAAGAAGGTAGGAAAGCTGACCAGAGCAAAAGGGTTGACATTTTGACGACATCACTCACTCCAGGCGGTGAGGTGGCTGAACCTAGCGCACAAAGGTCAATACATAGGATGGCACTGAGGAGAAGCAGGATGGCAAGACGATGCACAGAATGGAAAACAAAGCCTACATGACTAAAAGGTTGCAACGCAAGAGATTTTCCGTCACACAATGCAGCGCTATCAAAACTGGTCAATACATAGATGGCAAAACTGTTCTCTGTTACGAGTCGTAACAGAACAGTTTTGATATCAGAGAGAGGTGGTCATAACGTACAACCACCTCTCTCTCTATCACACCTGTTCTCTCTCATGACCACCTCTCTCTCTCCATCACACCTGTTCTCCGTTATGACCACCTCTCTCTCTCCATCACACCTGTTCGCTGTTCTCGTCTAGTGATGACATCCGTCTCGAACATTGCGATCAGAAACAGCAGGGAGGTGATAGTTCACCTTCCATTAAGGCGTGTCTCTTTGGGAGAGAAAAAAACCCTTGTTGTGGTGTTTCCTCACCCAAGGGCCCGAACCCCACTTTGGGCTGCATTTTTTTTTAAGGCTAAATAACCCCTTATATAAAAACAGACTTCTTATTTGCAGCCTAGGGCAAACTACATGTTGACACATTTATACAGATTCTGTATAGATGTTGATGATGGGGTTAAAATGTGCGTAAATTGTGTGGGCAAGCAGATGCAGAGCAGTGGAAGTAGTTTGGGGCTCAAGAATATCCTGTCCTCAGAATGGGGTCACATGGTGAAAAATCGGTATAGAAAACCAATGTCCCAGTGTCTTCAACCCACAGCGGTTGCGTCTTGCTCCCAGTGAAGTCACTGGGGCAGGCTTCTCAGTCATGTGGCCAGGCCGGACTCCAACCACACCACAGAAGGTCTTGGTTTTCCCATCAGCACTGGCTTTGGTTTTTAATTAGCAAACAGCATCTGCAATGAAGCGTATGGATGTCCAAATCTGATATTTTGATTTAGACTTTGATAACGTAATTACATATATTTAATATCCATTTAGTGATCTAATTTACTGTCTTATAATAGCGTGATTGCATATATTCTCTGGTTGTCTCCCAGCGGGGAAATCAAGCCCTGAACCCTGCTAGTATTAATCTCCTCCTCTACTTGTTGAGACACAAACTATTGTTGCTGTTTTTTTCCTTTTCACGCTCTGTTGATTTCCCTCCTCTCTGCTGGAGGGCTGAAGTGTTTTCTGGTTTTCCTCTGGGGTCTCTGCGGTCCGATTCCTCACAGCCAGCAATCTGTCCAGCTGCACCACTCCTACTCAAATCTGAAACAAAATAAGACTGCAGAAAAACACTCAAAAAAAACGTTGTTCATTAGTGAGTGGATTCAGCTGGGATTTCCATCCATGACCCTAACGGTGCAGGTCTCACGGTATATTACGGTGTGGAAAAGTTTACTTCAGTTTAGTATGATTGACTATGCAATCATCTTTATATGTTATATATTATGGCTATCACTGAGGGAGGGAACTGCTGAACGTCCAATACAACAACTGATCCCAAAACCAAAAAATATAAGTGCAAACGAAGAAGAATCACGTCTCGTTTTCTTGTAAAGCAATGAACAAAGTAGGATTTAAATACACAAATTCCTTGTTAAAGTTAAACGGTTCACAAGAAATATGCATAACATGAAAAATATTCCATTTCAGAAAGATGAACCTATCTTATTTATCTTTTACCTTTTACCATTTACCTTTTATTTATTCAAGGCAGGCCATTGAGAGCAGGCTTTCTTTTTCAATGACGCCCTGATTACAACATACACATAAAAACAGAAATACAAATGTACAATAGATATAAACTGTCGGTCAAACAACCAGAAGAACACATCAATACATACATAAATAATACAACGGGACAATAAGAAAGCTGCCAAAAACCACGAGCAATCCTTATTTAATGTGCCTTGAATCATCACCGTGAACGTCTCAATCGAGACCAATCGCTCCAGCTTTAGTCCCAAAGTATATTCCATCTGTCAGGAGCATAAAAAGTTAACCTATCAACATTCTCAGGCTGCAAGCTGGCTTTGAGATGACGTTGCACATCGTGCAGCGGTCATGCTAACACTACCAGTTGACAAAACAACGGACGCGACATATGCTGTACACACACTTGGGGAAAATGATAACATGATACAGCAGGCTTGGGTTCGGTCCTGTTTCCTCCTGGGGCACTTCATCAAGGTCCTGTACCGCAAGATACCAGCGTCGCCCCTCTGTAGGACCACTCAAGGGCTTCCACTAGGATTATACGGTTTCCGGCTTAAAGTATTCTTTGAAATACTTCATGTATCAATCTATTTTTCCCCATTCCCACTGCTCATCGTGATGTGGAACTGAATGCCTTGTAAGAACGCAAAGTGAGGATAGATGAGAGCAAGAATGTTTTTTATTGGTTTGTGGTTGTCTGTGTACTATCAGCATTCTAGGATGTTGACGATGGTTTGGGATCATTCCGATGTTTTTCAGTATGCTTGATGGATTATTGATATGAATCATTTTTATAATAATAATGTAATAACAATACAGAGATTGATTTGGGCCGTTTTCTATGGAGCTAGCTGTTTTATTAGGACTCAGAAATCGGGAATGTTTTTGTGTTTACGCTTCTCAATGAAGATTAAGGGTGCACCCAGGGCAACAGGATATTCCACTAGGATATTTTGTCCTTGGATACCTTGGCAAATGGTGCTTATAAAAGTGAAATAAAGGAAAATTGGATGAGTCTAATTCAATCCTGGTATTCACTAGGGTTGAATCGTCCCAGAGTCAAAGGTTGCATCAGCTCTGTTTTAAATAAAGTGTAACGGCCTTCCCTAAATGTGTTTTATAACCCGGGGTTACATAAGGGGATTGGCGGGGTACAAGGCATTCCAGTAACAAAAGGGCAGAGTCTCTAAGGATCCACTGACCTTTTTACCTTTTCAGGGGGTACGCTTTTACAAGCGTGACATGAACAGAGGGGACCTCTTTTTAACGTGATGGATCCCTCACTGGGAACATTATGGAGGGGATTAAAAAACACAAGCTCTGCTCTCTAAGTTCGAGAAAGCATTTCTATCTCTATGCATTAATGACCTTCTCCGTTGCTCTTTTTCCCGTCTCTCGTCTCTTCTTCCACGGAGAAGATGGAGGATGAGAGCGATGGTCACCGTGCCGACGACCAGGTGCATCTGCAGCCAATCGAATTGGAGCAAAGTGCAGCCGGTACCAGGTGAGGGTCTCGCACTAGTACATGGCACGTTACGGTTTACCCTACAAGTTAAAGTACTCGACATGTTGGACTACGTAGAGTGTTAGGTGGTGTGCTGGGCCCTGTGTAAATAAAGGTTTAATAAATAAACACAATCCGGGCGGCACTGACACTAGGAATGCACACCTTTTTTTTTTCTTTTTTTTTTATTGTACAACGTTATGAGAAACCATAACATTGACACCGTAAAAATATAGTCTTAAAAAAAAGCACAGCCGTGGTTTGGATTCTGTGTGTGTTTCACAAGCAGCGCCGTGGAAGCGATCCTATTTTTTGATGCACACAACAGCTTTTGAATGTTTGCTGAATTAAAGTTTGCTGGTTAAAAGTGAAGCCTGTTCAATGACAAACCAGAAAGACCAGTGGTACCCTAAGACCAGGCATACCGTCATGGAAACTCACAGTCAAGTGCACATGGGCATGTAGGTCATTGTACACATATGCATACACAAACACACTTTCACATTGACGGACACATTTTGTTTTCACATTGACAGACAGAAGTCTGTCAATGTGAGACAGAAGTCTCAAAGGCCTTCAGCCATAATACAACACAATACGATACCAAAGAAACACCTTCATACTCATGTAGGTGTTTATCTACCATATAGTACACAATCAAACCTAAGATATGAAATCCTACCGTTAATATAAAGCATGTTTATTGCTTTCCATATTGTGGATTGGACCTTTATTGAATTGCACCATTCAAGGGAAGGTAAGTGTACAGAATATTGTACGAAGTGGTAACTGAAACGTTGGCGTTGACTTGAAACAACCTGCAATAAAAGTAACTGATTCTGTTCGTATACGTCGGACCATGTATGTCCTCCCTCTCCCTCTCCCCCTCCTCTCCCTCTCCTCTCCCTTGCCCCCTCCTCTCCCTCTCCACCTCCCCCTCCCTCTGCCTCCCCCCCTCCCTGTCCCTCTCCCCCTCCCTCTCCCCCTCCCCCTCCCCTTTCCCTCCCTCCTCTCCCCTCCCTCCTCTCCTGTCCCTCTCCCCCTCTCTCCCCCCTCCCCTCCCTGTCCCTCTCCCTCCCTGTCCCCCTCCCTCCCTCTCCCCCCCTCTCCATCTCCCCCCTCCCTCTCTCCCCCTCCCCCTCCCTCTCCCCCTCCCTCTCCCCCCATCTCCCATCTCCCCCTCCCTCTCTCCCTCCCCGTCCCCTCTCCCCCTCCCTCTCCTCTCCCCCTCCCTCTCCTCCCTCTCCCTCTCCCTCTCCCTCTCCCTCCCCCTCCTCCTCCCCCTCCCCCTCCTCTCCCGTCCCTCTGGGTCTGACTCGCTGTTTCCAGGTCTCGTCTGAGGAGGGAGAGCCAGGACCAGCCGGAGAGCACGGCAGAAGCAAAGGGGAGTGATGAGCCGAGAAACGTGGCCACTGCCGACGAAGAGAAGGTAAGTGTTCAGTATTCACGGCCTAACTGGGTTAGAGGAGTCGTGTCAGAAAGGGTTTTTCTCAAACATATTGCTGTGAGACCATTTTACTAGATCAAAAATAAATAAAATATTTGTCCATTTATAAATTCATTTATTCTTAGAAATAGTACTTAGATAAAATGCCAATATTGAAATACATTTGATATGTTTATCATTTTATGTAATCATTGAGTTTAAATAAAATTTCGTATTTAACATCAGGTTATAATTTCCATTCTTAGTCTCATCAGACACATTTCCTCTCATGAACATAATAGCATCATGCGCAGAATACACAATAAGACCAAACCCCCCCCCCCCCCCCCAACCCGCGTGACCTTCGACCTTCTCCCGGTGCTCTTTTGGTTTGGAAACGGCAGGAGAAGGAAGAGGAGATTTTTCTATTTTACTTTTTCCCCAATATGTAGAGCGGGGCGCTGAGGTCATGGCGCCAACGTGCTAAATTACCTTATTTTAGTTCTTATTGGCATTCCTTCTATTTTTCTGTTCACACTTTCTGTTTGCGAGTAGTTTTTCTTCTATATGTGACTGCATAACAAATAACACGTTTTCCGTTGTGGCATTCTTGAAATATTTGCTGCATACTGCATCACATTTAGGTCCATTCATTTCTCTTTTTAAAAATAGCTCCGAAGTCGATCGCATGGGGTCACCTCTGTTAGCCTGAAGCAGCGTTGTGATGGATTTTGTGTGCATGCTTGCATGTGTGTGTAACTGACGGCTGACGTTATCCCTTAGCTATTCCTTTACCTACTGCGTCCGTTCCCTGATTACCTTCTCTGTCTCTGTACCTCCCTCTCCTCCATGCAGTCTTACAGTCACATCTCCGACCAAACCGACGTCCTCCATAAAGACACACCCTGCTCCTCTTCCTCCTCCTCCTCCTCCATCTCCTCCTCCTCTTCCTCCTCCCTCCAGCGCCAGGACTCTGGCCCCCGCGGCATCCGGGGCATCCTGAAGAAGAGCCGCTCCACCAGCCTGGAGTCTGACCTCGGTGACGCCACTGTCACCACCGCAGTAACCACGGCAACCGCCTCCGCAGCCCCCGTCGCCGGGCTGACCCGGCAGACCAGCATCACCCTCAGTCACCCTGAGAGTGACCATGAGGAGGAGGAGGAAGAGCAGCAGGAGGAGGAGGAGGTGGAGGAGGATGAGGAGGAGGTGGAGGAGGAGGAGGAGGTGGAGCAGGAGGATGTGGAGGAGGAGGAGGAGGAGGAGGAGGTTGGAGCAGGAGCAGGAGGATGTCGAGGAGGAGGAGGAGGAGACATTGAACGAGGAAGGCATTGACCAAGGAAGTGGTGGCAGTGGCAGGGTGGAGGAGGAGGAGAGCAGCTACAGTGGAGGGAGTCTGGAGGAGGAGGAGGTGGGGAGTGTCTCTCTGGGCGAGAGCTTTGAGGAGAAGACGCCGTCTGCGTCGGAGGACGGCGAGGAGCTGGACAGCAGCCTTGACGGGAGTCAGGGGTCCGCGCTCAAGCAGAGGTCAGCCCAGAGGTTGCCTGGCCGGCTGTTGTTGGTCATAACACAACTTTGGAGACATGCTCGCTTGGCTAATATGGAAAAAATTAAATAATAATACCAAATCAGAAACATAAATTGATGCATGGAATGCATTGTAATATGATTAAACTCTTAATAATCTTCCCTTTTTCAATGAATCGAATAGTAATTGAAACAAGCATGTATCATCTATGAGAGATATTTTGGATCTTTACATATTCCCCTTGGCTTAAGTGAAGTTGAAGTTTTGTTATTTTAAAGTTTAAGGGTCAGACTCTGTTATACTTCATCATTCCCAAAAATTAGGAAAATACAATATGACATATTCGAAAGGAAACAACTTGGCATTTTAAATGTTCTTGGCAGCGGTTTGTCCCTCTGCCGTCTGACTGTCTGTCCTCCCTCCCTCCCTGCAGGCTGGCTGAGTTCAGCGGGGGGGTGGAGGACCAACGTGGGGGTCGGCTGAAGAAGACCAAGTCCCCGGAGGTCCAGAAGTCCCTGGCCGCCCGCTTCAACCAGCTCAACGACGCAGAGAACGCCTGGAGGAAGAAGGTACCGCCCGCCGCTATCTCAGGCACTGGTTTGCCGTGTGTGTCGGTGGTTTATAATAATAATAAGATATTAGGGGCGCCCGGCGGCTCACCGGGTCGAGCGCGTAGTCGCGTACCATTGAGGCTTAGTCCTGACCGCAGTGACCCGGGTTCGATTCCTGCCCGTGGTCCTTTGAGCTCACATCTCTCTCCCATACCTTCCTGTTGGTCTCACTCTATCATAAAAGCATCGAATTTCTAAAAGAAACGAGGCATGTGGATCAAATGAGTACAGACGAGAACTCAACCTCTAAGCATGCCCAATAACTATGTGGAATAAACCACAACGAGATGTCCGATTATTATTAGTAAAATTGGCGAGGAACTGTTAAAAGGCAGAGGTTGGCCAATCAGGATCAAGTATTCAAGAAATCGGTGGTGTAATGTGCAATAAAGAGCAATGAAATTGGCGGCTGTGTGTGGTGAGAGCATGCATCCATGGTTGACGAGCTTGGACAGCCCTTGACCCCCCCCAACTTCAGGTGGGGAAAGACAAGTCCAACTGGTAACATTGTTTGTACATTTCCTGAGCCAGGGTCCTGAGCCATCGGTAGGGCAATGCGGGTGTTCCTCTCCCTCGCTGGGCTTAAGGGCTGCATTCCCACTGGGTCCGTCCGTTCTTAGTAATGAATGTAACTCGTAACGCACTCTGGATGTAATCGAATGTCTTTCATTCATTTATTTATAAAAGAATGGGGATGAGGCCTTGGGGAAAACCCAGGACTTGGTGGAGAGATTATATCTCCACACTGGCCTGGGAGTGCCTCGGGATCCCCCCATTAGAGCAGGTCAATGTGGCACGGTAAAGGGAAGTCTGCCCCCCCCCCCCCCCCCCCCCCATGCGACCGACCCCGGATAAGAGGTTTTGAAGATGAGTGAGTGATGAGTAATTCATGTTTTTTCATGAATTCAGGGTTAGGGTGAAGCGGTCCAGATCCTGAGTATACACACTATACCACTCTCAGAGGGCTCACAGGATGTGAATGTGGAAACTCTGAAGGGAATCCCCCAGAGGGAACAAAGAAACACCAGGAGAGATCCCTCTGACCAGGGACTGCTAGCGGGCTGTAATGTTTAAGTTGTGGAAGTAGGAGATACTACATTACTACTGCACGTAGTTAAACTATCGTAATACTTGGGCGTAGTACTGGTTTAAAATAAAAATTTTACTTGTATTCTTTTAAAACTGTACTACAGTCGAAAAAATAGATTGACTCTCAGAGAAAATGGCTTTCTCCTTCGTTTCGCTAATTTGATTTTATTTTATTGACAAAGTACAGACCTGTGTTGGTGGCTGGTTATCATCATGATCTGTACCGTGTGGTTGGACTCCACACACTACTTGTTAATTCCTGCCTCACTTTTTGAAACACCGGTTTTATAAAAGCTGAAAAACAGCAGATGGCCCGCATAGGAGACTAACGGCCAACAGCTTGTCAATCAAACAACGATCTCATGGCCAACGCACAGTAGACAACGCAAACAGTTGTCTTACAACTGGGGCATGGGGAGCCTACAGCTATAACCAGTTCAAACCCTTATAATATCCTGATCCCCACATCCACAGTGATGTCATCCCTGCTGGCGTGAGCAGCTGTAGATTGATGACCACCTGAGGAATGCCTTTGACTCCAGCTAAACACTTGGCCCACAGAGAGAGGAGCTAACCTCTGGATTCCCTCTAAGCACGGAAAGAATACGGGCAGCTCTGAAGCCTGTGTAGGCGGCCGACCAATGGCATTCAAGACAAATTCCCCTCAAACCTACCCAAGGAACGCCTGTGAACTGATGTCATCTCTGATTTATGCGGCCCACTTCAATGGTAAATCAATATTATGTCAAAAATCTGGCATGAATCTGCGCACTTTCTGGAAAACTGCATCTACATGGCTAAGCACGTGCCTGAACGGAAAACCAAACTTGACATTAAAAAAAAAAGCCTTACAGCATTGACTATATTCTGACTGGTGTGTGTTGTGATTGAGGATCCCAAAAATGCGCTGTGGTTCTGGATTCTGTGGTCTACAATGTTAAATGTTCATGTGGAATTTCTGCGTGTATGCGGTTCTTATTGACTTCAAGGATATTTGTTTGGCATATTCATTTGTGGGGTTTTAACGTAAAGCTCCCCGGTTATCAGTCTGTTTTTGAGTGGCCAGATTTGATGTTAAAATAAATGAATATCTAAAAATAAAAATCTGCCACATTTAATGCTAAAGGCAAGTTAAGCTTGACATAGTTTAAATATGGAAAACTTTTCCAGATATATTTAAAATTGTGTCCATTCCAGGCCTGGAATTTGTTTTCACTTCTGGTTAGTTTTAATGGAAATAGAATTGTAAATAAAAGTGATTTATTACTTCTTAATCTAATAAGCGTTCCTCAGCTTTAGCCATTTCTTCTTCCACTTCCTGTCTGTCTCATCTTTCTTCTTATGGGAAATATTATGGTCTGTTTGTCCCTCTGCTGTGCTTGTGGTTAGAGTTTGCCTTTAGCTTGGCTTGGCTGTCAGTCGCCTGGCTGTGCAGGCCTCCCTACCTTTGCCTTTTAGTTTTTAGTCCTTTAATATTCCCTTCTTCTTCCCTCCCTCATTCCTTCCTCCCTTCTTTCCGTCCGTCCTTCCTTCCTTTTTCCAGTGTCCTTATTCTTCTTCAGACTCTACCCTTCCTATTCAACACCTGCCTGTCATACAATCCCTTCCTTCAGGTGAGTTTCACTTGCGTGCATGTATGTGCACATTCCGTGCGTTCATTTACCTTTCGCATGAGCTCACGGCACATAACATTATCGTCTCATCCCGGTCCTATCAAAGTTTAACCATTAAGAAGTCTGCCGGCTCTCTGGTTGTTTGGGAAGAAATGGCCCTCTATGATTGATTGATGCATGTCTTCTTTGCTGTAAGGCGCCCCAGAGATACAAAGAAATATGGTTTCCTGTGGGGATCCCGCCCCCCAAACCCCTCCCTTACCGTCACCCCCACCTCCTGTTCCATGGCCCCCCCCCCGAGACCAATTGTAGTCCCCCCCCCCCCCCCCCTCTGATTGACTCCAGAGCCAGGGAAACACCCGGCCTGGATTGTGTTGGCATGTGTTCACCTTTTGAGGCTTTTACTGTACGAGTTGGAAGTATGAATTGTGGTTCTTGGTTATTTTAATGGGTTGTGTTAGTTCCTCCCCACCAGGCTTCTTTCATTGCGGTTTGAAGTATTCAGAGACCTCCGCCGCGACCTCGTGCCAAGTCCACTTCCTGTCCGTCTCAGGTTCACTTCCTGCTGTTCCCTGGGCGTGTTATTGATAGCACCATGTCATGTAACTCAACATGGATATATGGTGTCACCCAGTTGCTCTTAAATATGCTCTTGACATTATATTTTGAATCCAAGAAATGGTTGTTTATTGTAAACCGATACCCTAGCTGGATGTATTTACACATACATATTTTTGTGGTATATTATCATTTGTGTATGAAGTTGCATTCCAATGACTGTAAGTAGCAGGCAGCTCTATTATCTAAAAAATACAGTAAAATATTACTTTTATGCTGTTATTTTACTTCACTATTTTTCCACTGAAAAGTGTAGTGAACTAATATTTAACCAGGTGAGGTCATGCGTGTGCCAGACATGTTTTTGTAGCTTAAATGGTTCTTGAATGAGTCTTGTGGGTTAGTCTGTTATTACGTAGGTATGCACAGTGTTTGCATTGCGCTCTCTGTCCTCATAAATGTGGAGCAGAAGTGGTACTTGTAAGACACAGCTCTTCAAGTGGCCTGTTAGCATTTATCGTCAAAGTCTTTGAAACAGAATTTCCAGTGTCTTTCTTCTTGGCCACTTAACAGCATATGTACACAAATATTTGACATGTAACCGTTTCCTACCCATATACAAAATCCAATCCATTGTGAACATTTGAAAAGCACTCGCACACTAGCAAACTAACGCAATAAATATGAATAATTGTTATACTCCAATTGCTTAAATGAAAACACTTTAAACTCTTTGAAATGTGTTATTATACAGTGAGAGTACGATCATCTTTGTGTTTATCTTTCCGTCAGTTCGTTATACACTAATCGGGGGTGGCATGCAGTTCAGGAGCTAGAGCGGGTTGGCTGAGAATGGGAAGGTTGCTAGTTAGATCCCCGCACCTTAGCAGGTGTCCCTGAGCAGGACACATAACCCTGACTGTTCCTGACAAGCTAGCTGTCGCATAAATGGGTGAATGTGATGCAATATTGTACGGCGCGTTGAGTGGCCACTGGTTAGGAGAACTATATTAATGCAAGTCCATTTACCATTTAGTAGAAAAAGATAATGGTGGAAAGATAGTCTGGTCTTAGTGGGTTTCTTTAAGTCTACCTGTGGGCATCCTGATGCTACCACTCCTACCTGCTGGTTAATAAACTGGATCTAGAATAATTGCACTATATTCCAATACAGACCTCATTTTTATGCTTCTTTCGTGAAGTCTTGAACACCAGTACTAAGTTGACCTCTCCACAGTGAACAGGAAGCTTCTTGTTATTGGCACATCACTGCTAATACACAACTGTTCACTGTTATCTTAATTCCACTTTAATGGCCAGTAGCCATTTCAAAAACCTTTGCCAGGGATCATAAACCACATTATGTTGATTCATGAGTGGAATAATGTTAAATAACAAGAAGCCGCCGGTGGTGTGGACCTAACAGGCATGTAAGTAGTGACTTATTTACAATGAAATCGGCTGAATTCAGGTACAGGTTCTTGGGCGAGAAGGAGAGTGAATCACCAGAGTTGAAGCCCAAGGAGAGCTTGTTTGCCAGAACAAACCGCTAACTTTCCTTCACTTGTCTTTAGTTTTCTGTTGGAACAGAGAGAGATGATGACTTCAGTTTCATAGCAGCATGTGCTAATGGGCTCAACGCCTGAAGTATAAAAGTTGTTTGTACTCCTGGGTCCCAAATGCTGTTTCCATACACTTATTTATCCTTTTATTATTGAATCTAAAATGTGTTGAACAGCCTAAACACAGAGAGTGTCGCATATTTTGCTGTAATTTCCATATCCCATCAGTTGGCAGATTGTATTCACCCAGTGATGCATCACAAAGAGGAGTTCCTTACTTTTTGCAAAGCGTAATGGTACTCTTTCACATGGAAGCCATCACTGCATGCATAACTGATCTTTTACACAGAGGCATCCCTGTGAGACAAACACAGATACTAACCCTAAGTATGGGTCGGCTCCTTTCATGACCCAGGATAGGGTAGTAGACTCATCTTCACTAGTTTAATCTAGTTCCCCGGTACATCAAAGTCTCGGGGTGTATCCTCGGGGAGTAGCTCAGGAGGAAGAGCGGGTTCACTTGTAACGAGAAGGTTGCTAGTTCGATCCCCGGCTCCTCCTAGACACCCGAGTGTCGAAGTGTCCCTGGGAGGACGCCTCACCCTGACTGTCTGCTCCTGACGAGCTGGCTGTCGCCCTGCACGGTTTACTCCGCCGTCGGTGTGTGAATGAATGGTTGGAAGTCGCTTTGGATAGAAACGTCCGCAAAATCACCTTAATGGAAAATGTAAATAATTAATATGATGAGCGACTTTGTCCTACAATGACACCAAAGGCCAAAGGGTCTCCTCCCACACCTCAGCCAGTGTTTAGAACCAAGGTGGAACCAAGGTGGAACCAAGATGGGCCGCTCATTGTAACTTCCTGCTTTGCGGTCATCAGAAGTCGAGTGCGGACGTGGAGACCAAGGTGTCCCTTGCGGACCGGATGAAGGTCCTGCAGGAGAAGGAGGAGCAGTGGAAGAGCCGGGGGAGGGGCGCCGCCAACGACTCGCGCCAGTTCACCGTGGCCGGACGCATGGCCAAGAAAGGTGGGTCCGTCGCTCTACATTAGATAACGCAGACACATGCCAATGCCTCCACGGTTCCCGTACCCTTGAACCACACGTTTTGATTCTCGCAGTTCTAAGGGTGGCTTTTGATTTCATTCATATCAAAAGAAACTTTCATGCATGCATGTCTCTGGATACCTCAAGCTTTGAAGAGCGCGGTTGTACATGGTTGTTGTGAAACCTCCAATATTGAGTTCTGTGTTAAAGGGGACATATTGTATCAACAGGTGTGAGTAGCTGTCACAAGCCGTATCGAATATCTGCCTCTTCTGACATCAAAAATGGGCGGGTCCAACTAGATGTGTGCTGGACAAATCAGTCTACCCAGTCGACTGTATCAAACGTTGCTCATCTATCTGCATACATCTAGGTGGGCACGCCCACTTGTGATGTCAGAAGACAGAGATTTTCAAGACGGCTTGTAACGGCTTGTTGTTCTAGGTGTAGAAGAGCCGGTCTGACGCTGCCGTCTGGCTGCCGAGTGTATTTAGGATGACACCGCTATTTCCCTTCTTGACCACTTCCTGGTGATAGCTCCGATCAATACATCATAGGGAAGTAACTTCATGACTTGGCCAACCCTACTTGAGAAAAGCCAATGAGGAGGTTGATTCAAATTAATGCAAGGCCCCTTATCTAACCACCAGATGTGACGTTGTTGCCCTCACATAAAAAAAAACCTGGTCGTAAAATAAGTTGCTTGATTACATTCAACGCTGCCTCCTAATGACTCTGAAGCAGCCAAGCCTTCCAAGTCGGTTCCTATTGCACCTCGTCGCTCTACAGCGCTGCTTCTGCTGCTCAATGCTGCTGTAGGGCATTGGTTCTCAAACTGTGGTACGCGTGCCACTGGTGGTACTTGAAACCATTACAATTTTATGAAAAAAAAAAAAAAAAAAAAAAAACATGGCTTTTTTCCTACTGGGTGATGTTGTGTCTTGACAGGGCTAGTGTCCAAGGATGACTCTCCACGCATCCAGCCAAAGAAGGCCACTGCAACCCCCGTCAAGCCACAAGAAGGTAAACAAACGTCTTCTAGACGGCCGCACGTAAATGTCATGGATTACAAGAAGGGTTGTCTGAGATTTGGTTTATTTTCAAATGTATCTCGTCAGAATCTACATTTCACCATCATGCCACACTTAATCCCGTTTGTGTAAAACAACAAATTCTATTCAAATTTGAATGCTTCATTTGATATTTTTCTACTTGTATCAGTGTCCTGTTTATGCAACAATGCTTCTGGTGTTGTTCTTTGTCCTAGTCTTGCCAATTAGACTATATAGTGTATTTCTATGTATAAATAACAATATTATTCCCTGCTCTGTCCAGACATCTCCACCAGAACCGGTGCCAAGGTAGAGGGGGATAAACGCCTGGATAAGCTGGAATCCTTCTTGGACAAACTCCACAATAAAGGTACTAAAAAAGACATGCGTTTCTTGATTTATTAATTTTCAGAAAGTTAGCCAAAGTACACTAGTTTTAAGACTCTTTTCCTTGAGCTGGATGTTTATTTGGAATTGAAATATTTTTGTTCTGAACCAATCTCTTGGTTCAGATGCGGTTCTAGTGCAGTCAAATGTGCCGAATCACCCAGGAACTGTTGTGGTGTACATGTGCAACAGATAACCCTTCCAAGGAAGATGGGACTGTTTACATACTTGCCCAACCCACCCACACATTCCCACCCCGCTGACTCAGCTAAAAAAACACAACAACTTCAAAGCGGGGCTGTGACTTGCACTGCGCTATCCCCATTTCCCGCGGCGTGGTCTAGGCGGGGGTCACGGCAAGGCGTCCACCATCGAGGTCACGGCGGAGACGGAGAAGGAGGTCATGACCCTGGACGACGAGGAGACCTTTGGCCGTTTCTACAAGACGGCGGCCTCGCTGGACTCCAGCGTGGTCGTGGCCGACATTGACCTCAGCCTGATCCAGAGCGACACGCCCATGTACGTCAGTGTGCGACTGGGGTCCGCGTGGACTAGAAATAACACAAAGGTGGTACTTTGAGCTGTGGGGGTCATTAGCAGATTATTTTGGTCCACAGTGTAAACAGATGCATGTCATTAAGGATGCAGGTAAAGGTTGAAGGAGTCTTGCTCCAAGGGGCTGACGGGGGGGAGGCTGTGGGCATTGAGGTTTGGTACATTTCATCTTGGAGACAAACACACTAACCACTACCCCACACACCAACACATAATGTTGTTGTTGTTGGATGCTGTCGCAGTTCTGTTTTTAAATGTCATTGTTCTTTTCGTAAAGTTGTATAATTGCTATCAGTAAGTGGACTTGATTTGAGCGGGTGTTGTCGAATGTTTCCATTGTTGCACGAGCTCTGCAATATTTTATTCTTGGTAGATACCGATTCTATGGTTGTGTGTGTGTGGGTGTGAGAAACTCTAAATTTCAAAGGAAGCAATGCGCATGTTGCAATCACACTATTGACGCGAGTTAAATTACAAAATGTTGCGGTTAAAGTCATAGTTTAGTGTGTGTGTGTTCATGTGGCTGTGTCGAAACCTGTAGATTTTTTATGTTCTCATTGAATTAGTCAGCTGGTGTCTCCTTCCCTAAATCGTGTGTGTGTGTGTGTGTGTGTGTGTGTGTGTCTGTGTGTCTGTGCGTGTGTGTGTTCCTCCAGACTGACCTCGGCCACCACGGAGCACCGGCGGGCGATGCGCCCGGCGCGGCGGACCAAGGGCTCCAGGAACCCCCTGCGGGCGCTGGCGGCCCGAGCCGACCTCCGGCAGGGCTACACGGAGCAGAGGCTCAACGTGGCCTCGGTGGAGACCCGCAGGATCCAGGTGGAGAGAAGTACGACTGCAAAGTGGTTGCAAACTGTTATAGGACGTGTTATAGGATGTGTGCATGTTTAACGTCTGCTAAGATAGAGAAATCTAAGCCAGGGAGAACCATAGCACCCCTCAAGCATTGCGTGAAGCAGCTTGTTTGCGCTCAGCCTTGACTTGCGTTGACGTCAGACTGGGCAGCAGGCGCCGCTGAGGTGCAGAAGTCGCGCCTCCCAGCGTATCCGCCATGTTTACAATCCGTCGTCTTCATGTATAGATCACCGGATGTCAATCAATTTGATGATTTGAGTTGACAATGCTCATTGTCAGAGAGGCAGATGCATAAGTGCAGCAGAAGTATGATTGCCCCTCTGTAGCTTTATAGCCACGGCACCATCTAGAGTACTACATAGGTCATTGCATTGCTGCATATTTTTGGGAAGTTTGTCTCAAATTGTCTCAATGTCTCTTGCTGGTATGAATGACTTCTGAAATATTTTTATTAACTGATTATTCAGATCTTTTTTGATAGGAAACACACAGACCACTCATTTTTCAAACAGAAAAATACCCCATTATTGGTAAAGCAATCTACAAATCATTAGCAGAAGCAGCAAACACCTCTGCTTTGGATGAAAACATCTGCTAAATACAAACAATTGAGATACACTAGTGCAGGTTCCTTTTAATACATTAAAAATGTGCCTGTTTGGAACGACTCATGGATCGACTCATCAGACAAAATTAACATCACACACTGCACTTCTTTGGGTCCTCACAATACGCCCACCAAGTGGGAAGTGGTTCAGATGGATGGTTGTCTAGAAGAGAGAGCGAGACTCTTTCAATAATAGTGAGACTTTATTCATGAACATTGGAATTAGGAGTTAGAGCGTCTTGCTCAAGGCTGCCTGCAGGTAGATTGTGAACACGGTGCGCAGGATCTTTTTACTTGGAGTCCAACATCCTCACCACAAAACTATCCAGTATCGTGGCTATCTGTTAAGAAATTTTTATATTAAAGGATGTGATTTAATACAATGCATTTAAAAAAGAAAAAGAAAAAACACCAAATTGGTGATGAAAATGCTGCTTAAAACTAAATCCTGCCACAAAATAATTTCACGTGTTAAACTAAGTTCAATATATTGTGTTCACAGCATCTGTCTTAATATCAATCTTAACCCCCCTCCCCCTGATGTTGTCGCTCTCTTTCTCCCAGTGTCCAAGCACTCCAACCTGGCCGACGCGGCGTTGGCCGGTCTGGCCAGCAAGGAGAACTTCCGCAAGGTCAGCCTGCGCAGCGTCAAGTCCACCGAGGTGGTCACCAACAACAGCACCCTGCCCTTCCACAAGCTCATGCTGATCCGCATCAAGGGTGAGGGACACCTGGGTGACCCACCAGTGTCTGCGTGTGGTGTGTGTGTGTGTGTGTGTGTGTGTGTGTGTGTGTGTGTGTGTGTGTGTGTGTATGTGTGTGTGTGTGTGTGTGTGTGTGTGTGTGTGTGTGTGAGAGAGAGAGAGCAATAAGCGAGTTGGATCATTCAGTTGAGATTGAGGTGATTTCATTGTCGGTGTGTAAATGCCTCCAAAGCTGCTGCCGACTGTTTTTTGGTACATAACTGAATGAAGAATCAAAACCCAGTCTAATGGTGTGTGTGTGTGTGTGTGTGTGTACGTGTGCGCGCGCGCCCAGGCCGGAGACACGTGCAGGTGCGTCTGGTGGAGCCCGTGGCCAGCTCCCTGAACAGCGGGGACTGCTTCCTCCTCCTCGCGGCCAAACACTGCTTCACGTGGAGCGGGGAGTTCGCCAACGTCATC
Source organism: Melanogrammus aeglefinus (assembly GCA_900291075.1). NCBI lineage: Eukaryota > Metazoa > Chordata > Actinopteri > Gadiformes > Gadidae > Melanogrammus > Melanogrammus aeglefinus. The sequence goes on from OLKM01001598.1 coordinate 47,874, forward strand.
GAGAAGGCCAAGGTAAGACCCCCAGCCCTCCAGCGGCCCCGCAGCCCCCCCGGAACACGTCCATCACACACGCCTCCCCGCACTGAGACCGGCCCCCGCGGTGGCCAGGGGGGAATTCAACTCGCATCCTTCTGCTTCTTTCAATGCCATCCCCTTCCACTGATGCAGACGTCTTTGATGAAAACCATAAACAGCACGGGAATTACTGTCTTCTAATATAATGCTATGTTTTGGTAATATCGCACACGTGATCGACTCGCACTGACTTTGATGAGGTTAAGGATTGACGTTGTAGTTACAATTGTACCGTTCAACAAGGTTATCCTGAAAAAAGAATTGTGACCAATGCTCTGCGAGACAAAATAGAATTCGAACCAAGGTTAGAGATAGGGTTATCAAACATAGAAGACATCAATGCTGTAAAGTCGAGTTCACAACAAGGACCCACATGCTTCAATCCTTGATCAAACCGTGTGTTTCTGTTTCCTTTCTCACCTGTTTTTGGTCAGACATCGGAGATGGCCTCCTTCGTCCAGGCCAAGAGGGACCTGGGCTGCAAGGCCCCCCAGGTGACCACGCTAGAGGAGGGCATCAACACAGACAGCCGCACCGCCAAGGAGTTCTGGAGCCTGCTCGGGGGCAAGACCAAGTACAGAGGTACAGGAAACTAGACCCAGTACAGCGGTACAGGAAACTAGACCCAGTACAGAGGTACAGTCAACTAGAGCCTGTACAGAGGTACAGTCAACTAGAGGCAGTACTGAGGTACACTAAACTAGACTCAGTACTCAGGTACTGTACATTAGAGCTAGTACTGAGGTACGGTCAACTAGAGGCAGTACAGCGGTACAGGAAACTAGAGGCAGTACTGAGGTACACTAAACTAGACTCAGTACTCAGGTACTGTACATTAGAGCTAGTACTGAGGTACGGTCAACTAGAGGCAGTACTGAGGTACAGGAAACTAGACTCAGTACTGAGGTACCCTCAACTATACCCAGTTCTGAGGTATTGTAGACTAGATCAATTACTGAGGTGCAATATTTTAGAACAGTGGTTCTCAAATGGGGGTACTTTGGAGTACTGCAGGTGGTACTCCTGAAGGAAAAAAATATAAAATCTGAAAGCTAGACAAAAGAAAATCTAGAGAATGAACGAGTGGTTGAAAAATCCATCTGACAGCTATACTTTAGTAGGATTCCCCTCTGCATTCTCTGACGCTCCCCTTGGTGTTGTGCTTCTTTCTGTGGAGATATATTTGCCAACAAGTTGCTTGAAGCACAGGCTCATGTTTCTCACTAAATTGTGAGTTTTTGCACCTTCATGTTAACACTGCCAAAAAAACACACGTGTGTGTGCGTAGGTGCAGGGGAGCCCGAGGAAGATGAGGAATATGAGAGCGGGGTCCTGGACTCGAACGGGGTCTACCGTCTCCACGGCGACAAGCTGGTACCCGACCAAGATGCCTGGGCCTGCATCCCTAGTGTCACCCTGCTGGACTCCAAAGAGGTACTGCCAATACTTTACTACATACAACACAAAGTACTGCTGCACTATGCTGGATACTACTACATATGACACATATTACTACTGCAAGCGGGACGGAGGTGCAGAGAGAGAGAGGGGGAGAGAGGTGCAGAGTGACAGACATGCTGCCAGAGGGACAGGCAGACACATCACCAGTCCCTGTTCCTCTCCCCCAGGTGCTGGTGTTTGACTTCGGCAGCGAGGTGTACGTGTGGACCGGCAAGGACGTCCCGCTGGGCGAGCGTAAGGTGGCGGTGAAGCTGGGCAAGCAGCTGCACGCCGGGGCCTACGACTACACCACCTGCCGGGTCAACCCGCTGGACTCCGTGCTCCCTCAACACCGACGTGGCCCTGTGAGTCCCGGGGGTGGGGGTGCGGAGAGGGCGGATGGGAGGTCTAGGTGGAGGGATGATATGGAGGGGTGCGGTGTGGTTGTGTAATAGTCCGGAGGAAGTGGACGGCCGTAGCTCAGGAGGTAGAGCGGGTTGACTGGTAACCGGAAGGGTTGCTAGTTCCGAGTGTCGAGGTGTCACTGAGCAAGACGCCTCACCCTGGCTGCTCCTGGCAAGCGGTGCTGTCGCCCTGCGTGGTTGACTCCGCCGTCAGTGTGTGAATGAACGGTTGTAAGTTGCTTTGGATGAAAGCGTCAGCAAAATCCCCTTAATGTACATGTAATTGTAAGTGAGCCCCCACATTTATCAAATGAACCAGGAATAGGTCTGGGAACATGGCTAGGTATTGAATGATAAATACAATTTCTGTGCGTCTTTTTCCACACTAAGATTGAGTTTCATTCCAAACAATGACTTGAAAGTAATCTAAAAGTGCCTAGGAAATGATGGCCGCTGTCCAGGACGCTTTGTATTATTGAGTTACACTGCCCCCTAGTGGCTCCAGAAAATCATTACACCTCGGATCTGCATTGAGCCATTCTTCAAGTAGTCCATTCCATTTATGTCTGTTTGTGTGTAGTCTATGGGTGTCTTTAGACATGGGAGCTCATGGGTTTAAACACGTTTTTTTACTAATTGTATTTATTTGTGTGTGTGTGTCTGTGTGTGCGCGTGTGTGTGTGTGTGTGTGTGTGTGTGTGTGTGTGTGTGTCTGTGTGTGTGTGTGTGCGCGTGTGCGTGTGTGTGTGTGTGTGTTGCCCAGGCAGGGTAAGGGCCGCCCCAGCTGGTCTCTGTTCGGCCGGCTGTCGGAGCACAACGAGACAGCCCTGTTCAGGGAGAAGTTCCTGGACTGGGCCGAGCGGAAGAAGGAGGAGCCGGCCGCCGCAGAGGAGGTCAAGGTGAGGGGGAGTCTGGCGTCATGCCATCTCTATCCTAAACTCACCTCCCCTACTCTGTGTTCTCTCTCTGTTTCTCCTTCTCTCTCTTTCTCTTCCTGTCAGCAAATAACTCCTGAGGCAACGTCATTGCATAGAGCAAATTATTGACCCAGGACACAAAATGTATTTCCAATACAAGGGTGTTGGAATAGGTAGGATAATGTTCCGCGAATGTACCAAATGTACCATCAAAACAGATCGATGCAGGATTGAGCGCCAACCAACGAGGTTAGCCTAATTCATAGCCTCGAAAGTTAACAATTACTCAATCAAAAATAATTGTAATGGAGCAAGTGATAAGCTTCATATAATGTATATAAATTAAATACTTTGGTTATTTAACGAACAAATTTAACCGGCACGCGCAAAGCGTTCTTAAGGGCTACTTCTATCATACAGGTATGCAACCCTATTCCAGTAGTACCCCCAAATGCATTTATTAACCCCAAAAAAAAGCAACCTTTAAACCTGTTCTGTCACCATCACCTCCCCCCCCACCCTCCAGAGCCCGGTGGGCGGCGGGCCCCGCTCGCCCCTGGAGCTGCTGGAGCTCCAGCCGCTGGACGCGGGCGCCCTGCTGGCCGGGGAGCCCGAGGCGCTGCGCTGCCCCCTGGAGGGCGTGGACGTGCGGCGCGGCCGTGGCATGGTGCGCACGGAGGACGGCCGGCAGGCGGAGCTGGCCACGGTGGGCGTGGACGCCTGGCACATCCGCGAGCACGGCGAGGAGGTGCTGGGCGGGGAGGGGGAGGTCCTGGGCCAGCTGCACGAGGGCGACGCCTACGTGATCCGCTGGAGGTACTCGGTCACCACCGTCGGTAGGTCAGGGGGGGGGACCCACTCAAAGAGGTTCTTATGAATGTGCAAAGCGAACAGCAGGGGGCGATGTGGAGCGTAGACGGTGTAGAGTGAAATTAGAACGCCATTTACAATTAGGGGATTTTTCTGACGCTTTTTCCAAAGCGACTTCATTGGACAACCATTCATTCACACATTCACACACCGACGGCGGAGTCAGCCTCGCAGGGCGACAGCCAGCCTGTCGGGTGCAGTTAGGGTGAGGTGTCTTGCTCAGGGACACCTCGACACTCAAACTAGCCTCCCTCCGGTTACCCGTCAACACGCTCTACCTCCTGAGCTACTGCGCCTTGATGGTCGCCACTCCACATGTCCCGGCTATACATCCACATAACGCTGACGTCCATTTATTCTGATGCCTTTGGCGAGAAATATGAAGACAACGCTCTCACTCTTTAGACATGTCCACTGAGAGACAGGCTGATCTAGAGGAGGACAGGCAGGAATGGAGGTAGGCCAACAGACAGACAGACAGACAGACAGACAGACAGACAGACAGACAGACAGACAGACAGACAGACAGACAGACAGACAGACAGACAGACAGACAGACAGACAGACAGACAGACAGACAGACAGACAGACAGGGCAGATTAAAAAAAAAACTGAAAGATGAATAATTGTGTTTAAATGTATTTCGAAGGTGATTTGGACACTACGTAACGCTGTTGTTGTGTTTTTATCTGTTTTTCCTTCCAACAGTGGGGAAACGACAGAAGCCAGGAGAGCTAAGCTCCGGGGCGGCGGGCCGCGAGAGATCTGCGTGTTTCTTCTGGCAGGGCCGGCAGTCGAGCGTCAGCGAGAAGGGCACCTCGGCACTAATGACGGTGGAGCTGGGCAGCCACCGGGGGGCGCAGGTGAGTCCTTTTAGTCTGGTCCACTTTGAATAATAATCACTCAATGTTTGGCTTTTAAACAGTGGCATGCACGGTCTGCATCATCTTTTTAAAAGACAACCACAAAATAAAATACCTTTGATTTACTGTAGTATTCTATACATATGCTCTTCGTTTTTATTGGATTCACACAAATTATTACAATATCAATTAGAGTCCTTATAATTGATAATGGTCTGTAGTAATGTGTCACTGCTCGTACAACGTGGCTGTCTGTGTTATTTGCCCAGCTCTCTCCTAACTTGCTTCAACTTCTACTTTGAATGAATACACACACACACACACACATTTTCCTTGTTTTGCATCTTTAAACCACCAGCCATATCGCGGTGACTACATTGGACTCAAGCCCAAAGCACTGTGGTTTGATCTTGATCTACGGCCAATGCCAACACAACCTCGTCCGCACTGTAAACTAGGTTTGTCCTAGATTTGGGCCTTGAGTGTGACCGGTTGCTCCCCAGGTGTTGGTGAGCCAGGGGAAGGAGCCCCCCTGTTTCCTGCAGCTGTTTCAGGGTGGTCTGGTCATCCACAGGGGCTCCAGAGAGGAGGCCGCCTGCCACACAGGTTAGCACCCAACGCCCCCTTTTTCATTCATGGCAAATGACACGCGATTTAGGCCTTTGAGCCTATTTAGGCTGATAGGCTGGAGGCGGGAGAAGCTCAGGAGGTAGAGCGGGAAGGTTGCTGGTTCGATCCCCGGCTTCTCCTAGCTGAGTGGTCGAGGTGTACTTGAGCAAGACACCTCACCCTGACTGCTCCCGACGAGCTGGCTGTCGCCCTGCGTGGTTGGATGGGTGTGGTTGTGAGCTGTTTTGGATGAAAGAGACCCCTGAATGCAAGTTTTGTGAATTCATGCTAACTAACTTGGCACCTTTTAAATGGGATAGAGAAAGGGAAACATCTCTATTATGTAAGGGATAATGTATAGTTCGGAGGTTGTTATGGAAAAATAAACCCCGACAGGTTGTATGGAACCCCGACGCGAAGCGGAGGGTTCCATACAACCAAATAAGCGGGATAACTATACATTATCCCGCTTATTACACGGCTTTACGAGTGAAATAAATAATAAACAATAGATAATAACCCACAATGATTCAGCAGCGACAAGGATTCGTCGGTAAAGTAAAGTAAAGTAGCGCGGTAAAGAGCGCTGTCCCTAGCAACGGTCTGTTATACATGACGACGGTCCGTTATACAGAAATAACAGACCGCAGAACGCAGCGCTGGACCAATCAGAGAGCAGCATTCAATAGAGCCGTGTAATAATTTATTTTAACGCCTTTTCACTTGGTCTCACTTGATTTCCCCTCCTCTCTCCTCCCCCCTCTCCTTTCCTCTCTCTCTCCCCTCTCTCTCTCCCCTTTCTCTCTCCCCCCCCCCCTCCCCTCCAGGTGCGTGGCGTCTGTTCTGCGTTCGGGGCGAGGCGGAGGTGGAGGCGTCCCTGGTGGAGGTGGACTGCCGCTGCGCCAGCCTCCGCTCCAGGGCCAGCCTGCTACTGCTGGGGGCCCACAGGGGCCGGCTGTACCTGTGGCACGGCTGCAAGGCTCAGCTGGGGGCCCGACAGGTGGCCAGCAGGGCGGTGGAGGAGCTGAACCAGCGGTGAGGAGGGAGGGAGGGAGGGAGGGAGGGAGGGAGGGAGGAAGGGAGGGAGGATGGATGTAAAGGTACCTGGATATCATGACTGGATTGTGGCACGAAGGTTAGTTGAATGATTGGATAGGTGGCTGGATGAATCGCTGGTTGAGGAATAGATGGATGACTGGCTGTGTGGTAAGGTTTAAGTGTTGGCTGTTGGAATAGAGAATGTGTGGAATAGAGAATGTCCAATCATCTATGATTCTGTGTGTCCGTCTGTGTGTCTGTGGTGCAGGTGTGCCAAAGAGCTGGGCCTGACCAGTGGCAATAAGGTGGAGGTGGAGGAGGTGGAGGAAGGGGCAGAGCCAGCAGAGTTCTGGAAGGCCCTGGGCCAGCAGGACAAGAAGGCCTACGACTGCATGCTCCAAGGTACCTCTAGTCCGGAGGACTAGAACTTAATCTATCTCTGACGTATCCGATACCCGTTCAGCTCTCAACTGTATTTATGTTTAGTCTTAAGAAACAGCTTGTATCCAAAAGCGACCGAGCGGGAACTCGGATACAAATCATTTAACAGCAGGTCGGGTTCAGGTCAGGCCTGTTGCTGAACTGGTAAATGGTTAACGGACTGCATTTACGCAGGGCTTTTCTAGCCAGTGGCCACTCAAAGCACTTTACAGTGGTGCATAACATTCATCCATTCATGCACACATTCACACACGCACGGCAGAGCAGGGTTTTTCTTGCTCAGGGACGACTCGACACTCGTAAGAGCAACTTTCCAGTTACCAGTCAACCCACTCTACCTCCAGAGCTGGGGTTTAGAGGTTTGGGTTACCATGGATACTCAAGGATGCCTACAGCTAGACTGCAGGCTAGTGCTGCACGATTAATCGAATCGTAATCGCGATATCAGCCTTTGCGATTGCATAACCGCAAAAGCCTGCGATTTAATTTAAAAAAAATAAATATATATATATGTATTTTCATATTTATTTTATTTAGTTGTACTATTGACAAAACCTAACAAGTTTGCACAGCAGAAATGCCTTTATTTTGAAAAAGATTTTTATTATTATTTATTTAATTTTGTACAATATCGTTATTTTGAAGACAGTACTGTACACATTTTTTAGTTTGTGTGCTTGAGTTGAGAAAGAAACATTTTAAAATGATCGGTAATCTGTGTGCATTTTCCTTGATAACCAAGCCAGTAGACTCCATGACGCCCTTTGTTTATTATATCGCAATCGCAAATCGCAATATTGTCCACAATAATCACAACGTGACTTTTAATAACCGCAGCACTGCTGCAGACTCAACACCACACTGACACCTGAAACTGTGTCGGAGCTGTTCTTACGACCTCCCCGCTGACGCGTGGATATCTCTTGTGTGATTGGTTGCAGACCCCGGGAAGTACAACTACACGCCCCGCCTCTTCTGGCTGGACGCCAGCTCGGGCCTGTTCCGGGGGGAGGAGCAGCTCAGCCCCAGCCGGGTCCCGGAGGGCGTCATGGCCATGCCCTTCCTGCAGGAGAACCTCTACTCCGCCCAGCAGCCAGGTACCGCGGGGGGTCAGGGCACGGCTAGTGGCAGAGCCAGGTTTACTAAATGTCTAGTTTGCATATTTTGAGTTATGTTTTGTATTGTATATGATTGTTATTAAGATTGAGCATTAGCTTGGACCCATAAGGCTTAGACCCCATCCTATTTCTACCCCTTACCCCTTCCCCTTACCCCTCCCCCTTGTTTTGAAGGGGTAAGGGGAAGGTGGGAGGGGTAAGGTGTAGAAATGGGATTGGGCCTTACCCCTTCCCCTTACCCCTTCCCCTCATGACTCAGAAGTACTGACAACATGCACAGGAAAACACCGCGCTAGAAGCCGTAGAAACAGTTACTTTACCCTTTGTAAATGTATAGATTTGTAGATAATGGTGTTAACGATGTGTAGATGCATACAGTTGATAGTGGCAGTAATGTTGAATGCAGACTATTTCGATTCTCGGAGTAATGTGGGAAATATGATTGATGGATTACAATAGTGACGGTTGATAATAGTGGTAATGAATGTTACTGTGGTCATGCCCATCTTAAACTTTAGATCGCCGCAGTAGTTGTGATAGAAAATAACCGAATTCTATCACTTCGACTAACTTAAAATAACATGAGGAATCGGAGAGAAGGAGACCTTATTGTAACCCGCAAACGAGAAACAACAAAGCCGAGTGAGGTTTGCAAAGACACTCCGGAATGATCCTCGTCCTGCTCCTTATATACCCAATCCTTACATAATATGAGGTCAGACCTACAATAAAATGTTGATTTGCATAACATATTTTTCCAGGTCACAGCTTTACCCTTTAACATAATTGAACCATTATGCATACAGAACGATGGTGTACATGTGAGCTTTACCCTTGAAAAAGCACACAAGATAGGAACACAGTGAACTTGCCCCCTGGCGCCATGTCAAACCTAACAACGTTATAGGGAAGAGGTGATCAGCTACCTCCTACCATTAAAGTATCCGTATGATATATAGGCCTAATAATAATCATAGTTTACCATATAACGTGTAGGGTTAATTTCTCCCATATAATGCATGTACATGGAAGGAGAAACTCCAATAGGAGTGAATGTATGGATGTATAGATGTGTTTGTGTGTTGACTGTCCTTCCCCCTGCCCTGCCCGCAGCCCTTTTCCTCCTGGACAACCGCATGGAGGTGTACCTGTGGCAGGGCAGGAAGCCCGACGACACCGCGCTGGCCGGCTCTGCCAAGATGCGCTGGGACAGCCAAAGGAAGTGCGCCATGGAAACTGTGCTGCAGTACTGCAAAGGTGAGAGGGGCGTCGCCCGCCACCCCCCGGGAATGAAGGGCCGACTTCCTTAAGATTACTTCCTTGTTAATTAAGGGAGATTTTTCTTGCCGTCTTGAGGGGCTAGGGTCAGGTGGGGGGGGGGGGGGGGGAATAAATATTCAGCATATTAAGCCCTTTGAGATCTGTGATTGAGGGCTATATAAATATTAAAATTGAATTGAAATTTAATGAGGCTCTGAGAAAACAAACTATTCAGATGCTGGCTCTGGTGTTGGACCTTGGATTGGCCTTATCTTCCCTGATAAATATCATTGACTGTTGAACACTGCGCTCACCTGTCTCTACCGTCCTGTGTGTTCACAGAGAAGAACCCAAGGCGCCCCCCGCTGGCCTACCTGGTCATGGCAGGCTGTGAACCCCTCACCTTCACGAACATCTTCCCCTACTGGGAGAAAGACCCCTCCATAGCTCCACCAGTGGGTTACGTCTTCATATTGTATTCGTTCAGCAGGATTATGGAAATCCAGCTGTCCTATCCTCCCAGTGGGAGACGGAGTGTAGACCTATGCTGACGTGTGTGTGTGTGTGTGTGTGTGTGTGTGTGTGTGTGTGTGTGTGTGTGTGTGTGTGTGTGTGTGTGTGTGTGTGTGTGTGTGTGTGTGTGTGTGTGTGTGTGTGTGTGTGTGTGTGTGTGTAGGGGGAGGGTTCCAGGAGTAAGGTGGTGCTGGTGAAGGAGGTGCTCTCCAAGCTGAGTAAGGAGCAGTACTCCATCGAGGAGCTGACCAGGAAGCCCCCCCCCGAGGGCGTGGACCCCCTCCGCCTGGAAGACTACCTCGCCGACAACGACTTCAAAGTAAGAGCGTCTGAGCCACGCCCTCATCAAATGCCCACGATGACATCATATTATCTACACAATATGCGCCAAAATACATGTTTAAAGTTTGTTCGTGTTGTGTCTTTTGTGTTGACGTTTGAATGTTGTGATTTCAATGATCAAAACCGTTCCATGTTGTCTGTCAATCACAGATGTGCTCTCCAACTCAAAGTCCCGTGGGGAATGTGTTACAGGTGCTTCTAGGGATGAGTCGGGTGGAGTTCAACGCCTTGCCCAGCTGGAAGCAGAGGAACCTGAAGAAGAACAAGGACCTCTTTTAAAAAGCTTCACAACTGAAACAACGTTACCCTTATATGTTTTTTTTGTATTCCGTGGAATGATTTCAAACTCTCATGTGAAACAAGCAACGAGATAAAAAAAACTGAATAATGTATATTTGTGTTCAAATGTGTTTTTTTTTTGTTATTTGCATTTTAAATTTTTTTAGGTTGCAATGAAACGGTTGCATGCAATTTGATCGTTAATGGCAAAGTCCACCCTCCCTCCCTGATATAGAAATCTACAGAAATATAACCACACGCGGATACACACAGACACACAAACACACACACTATAAATATGTAATATACAATGTTTTTTCTTGTGCCAATGTTAACCTTTCAATGTTTCAATATGTGGGTGAATGTATGAAATGAGCCCGTTGTTTAAATGATATATGCCAAACCTTTTAAGGGACTATCCAACTCCAGAAATGTACCTTATTCCCCTAGCATCCATCTTGGATCTGAAGACTACCTGGTCGGGGAATCCCGAAATTTACATCCAAGATGGGCTGCTTGGTGAATAAGGTCCATGGACAGCCCAATGTAGACGTAATTGTATAATATTCATATATTGCAAATCAGAATTAAGTGTAAATCCCTGACAGTAAGGTGACATGAACTATTTCACCACAAAGCAAGTGTTTGATAACGAATGCCTTTTTCTATGTTGAAGTTAGCCAATAACACGTCAACACCAAGCTAAAACAATGCCATTTGAGAATAGTGTCAACTTGGATTTCTAACCGAATCCCTTCACCACTGTAACATTTACGTTAAAGTCCCTGAAGTAATAATCAAGCCAACACAGTCGGGAATCTAACTCTCAGACAATGGGAAAGAAACCCCTGTAGTGAAAAGGCCTTTTATGGTAAGTTTTCTTTGGTTCTAATCATTAGTAGGCTAAACCTTGAATACAAACCCTTCACTAACTAGTATGCGCAGAGGGCAGAAAGCTCTACGTCTTATCCCCTAACTGCAATTAATCCATACTATTTTATTGACTTTTACTCAGAGGATGTCTGAAGTTTGTAATTTGATCGCCATTGCAACTCATTGTGGAATTGTCTGTGTGTGTTTGAGAGAGACAAAGAGAAATCGTGTGCCATTAACTGCTTTTATAACATCTTTAGTGCTCAAACTCTTTGTAGGGAAATGCATATTCTAACAATATAAAATATATTGTAAATGGAAACTGTCTTGACTTTTTTCTCTACCATTTCTATACCATATATCTGTACAACAATATCTTGAACAAAGTCCTAGTCACTATACATGTTTATGTTTATTTTTATATATATATATATATATATATATATATATATATATATATATATATATATATATATATATATATATATATATATATATATATACATACATATATGCCTAGTCACTATGTATTTATTTATTTATTTATTAACAGAAGAGGTTACCGTAGTCATAGATGATACCAGACTGCAGTAATGCATGTCAGAATATGTAACTATAAGATGACTTAAAGTGTATTCCCGTTACAGCATGTTATTACCACCCTCCCCATGTCTCCAAGGCTTGGTTACCTACAAGAGGTATATCACTGAACAAATGAACTCCATCAGAGACTGTTGGGAGGCATTCCCATTCCCTGATTACATTTATGGAGGTAAAACATTTTTGTTGAGGAAACGTTTTTTGTTTTTTTATTTTGTTATTCCCTTTGAACTGGTATAGAACGCAGTGGGAGGTTGATGGGGCTGTCTGTTCATCAATTGTGAGTACTTTCTATAGATGGTATTTTTCTTGTCGTGACTTAAACGTTCCCAAGAACACACCTAGCAACCAATCTACATGCATTAAAGAATGATACAATTCCAATTATGACGTCACAATTAGTTCCTAAGCAATATCTTGTGTTGTGCAGATAAAATATATCAGTCGTTTGGACATTGCGTGTAGTTGGCCTACAGAGAGAGAGCAGCTTCGTTGAAAAACAGATATTTTCTAATCAACTTTTCGACGGTGTTGTAGTGAGAACATGGACGGTGAGTTCCAAGCTCTGTGCAGAGCAGTATATTTTTGGTATACCGCTGTGAACGCTTCGGGTCTTCCGAGAGCTCTGCGGCTCAACACCGCCACCTTCAGCTCAGAGAAAGACGCACGTTCAATTTTAATACGATATAGATTTAAATTTAACCTTTATTTATACTCGAGAGATCAATTGAGGGGTGATCCTCATTTACAATGATGTCGAGATTGATCGAAAGAAAATAGTTTGTGTTCAGAAACGTGGCATCCTTGCTGGATGACAAAATTAACTCCATCAGAGACTGTTGGGAGACATTCCCATTCCCTGATGATATTCGTGATGATAAAACATTTTTGTTGAGGAAACGTATTTACTTTGAACTGGTGTAGACCCCAGTGGGAGATAGATGTGGCCTCGTCTGTCAGTTCATCAGTTAGGAGTTTTTTCTAGATGGTATTTTTCTTGTCATGAGCCTTAAACGTTCATAATAACACACGTAACAATCAACATGCATTTAGATTGATGCAATTCCAATTATGACGTCACAATTTGTTTCTAAGCAATCGTTTGTGTTTAGCAGAGAAAATATGTCAGGCGTTTGGACATTGCGTGTAATGGAGTGAGAGAGCAGCTTTCTTGAAAAAGAGTTATTTGCTAATCAACTTTTCGACGTTGTTATAATGAGAACATGGACGGTGAGTTCCCAGCACTCTGCAGAGCAGTATATTTTTCGTGTACCGCTGTGAACGCTTCGGGTCTTCCGAGAGCTCTGCGGCTCAACACCGCCACCTTCAGTTCGGAGCCAGACGCACGTTCAATTTCGATAGGGTTGTATGTAGATTTGTATTTTGTATTTAACCTTTATTTATACTCGAGATCAATTGAGGGGTGACCTTCATTTGCAATGATGTCGAGATTAATCGAAAGAAAAGAGTTTGTGTTTAAAAACGTGGCATCCTTGCTGGATGATGAGGATATCCCCTCACAGTAGGTAGGCTAGATCGTCTCCCCAACGAACATGAGTGTTTTTTTCCACCTGGTCGTGGCGCTGCTAAAACACAAATCGTCGAAAAGTAGGTTCCCTTGGAAGAACCTCCTAAAAGCATTTTAATGTTATCCCGGAATGATAAATTGGCGTTTAAACCGTACCGTTAAACGGAATGTTTTTAAATTGCCAGGACATTTTAAAACGGGAGTGAAACACTAATGCACATTATGTTAACGGCCCGACGAAGCCAACAAGAATAAAAAAAATAGCTATGCATCTCCTTTTTTTTTTTTTTTTTACAATTAGGCTACTTTACAACAATTACAAAGCAGTCTCTCTGGATGTCGATTACAAAGGCTTTACTAATTCCTCTCTCTCTCTCTCTCTCTCTCTCTCTCTCTCTCTCTCTCTCTCTCTCTCTCTCTCTCTCTCTCTCTCTCTCTCTCTCTCTCTCTCTCTCTCTCTCTCTCTCTCTCTCTCTCTCTCTCTCTCTCTCTCTCTCTCTCTCTCTCTCTCTCTCTTTTCTCTCAGGTCAATCATTCTCTGTGTCCAAAGGAGACCTGATATCCACAACGTCTTCCTCCTACCTGGTCGAAGATTTTCTGGGGGAAGGAACCTTTGGGAAGGTGGCCAGATGTGTTGAAACAGCCACACATGTAAAGGTGGCTGTTAAAATCATAAAGGACCACCCGTCAATGTTAGCGTCAGTTAGGCAAGAGGTAAAACAAAACATTAATAAATTAAGATATATATTGCTAAAAAATGGTATGCCCTTTTTTGAACTGTGTGTGTTTCTTTTTGGTAGCCTACTAGTTTTTCATGTGATTTCCTTTGTAAAGTCTTTAACCTGCTCTTAATTCTCAGATTCAAGTCTTAAGAGCTCTCCGAGCTCTGGACCCGGAAAAGTGTGGGATTGTGAGATGGATGGGTACTATCAAACACGGTCCGCACTTCTGTCTGGTGTTTGAGCTCCTGGACCAATCTCTCCTAGACTTCGCCCATAAGACGGCCAACCACTGTCTGCCGCTGATGCAGATCAAAAATATAGTGGAACAGGTAAGGTTGGACCTCAACCTCAACACAATTGTAGTGTCGTTGCTCTAAACACAAGCAGTGGGTCTGATTGCGTATAAGACTTTATAATCAAACTGTACTGTTAGGTTCTGTGGTGGATAAGCATAGGCTGGGTTACGGGTAGCCCCGCCCATTCTGCCGATGATTTGAGTTCGTGCTGCAGTAGGGTCTGGAAAAGAGCAATACATTATCTAGTTTCGATACGTTATTGCGGGAGCCAATCCAAGGTGTCCGCGCATCCTTAAAAAGTCTTAAAAAGTCTTTAATTCATGTTTCTTAATTTAAGGCCTTAAAAAGCCTCAAATTCGTTACAAATGTCATATGCTGTTCTTAAATACTGTGACTCAAGGTCTTAAATTTGTCGGGGCAAGACTTTATATTTTTTTATTTTCCTCAAGGGACTTTTCAGGAAGGAAAAGTCAAAGTTGCTAGTTGCATATATAAACGATTATCTGCGTGCTTGCTAGCTAGTCTGCGACAATGGGTAGCTGCAAATTCAAGGACAGTTGGCTGGAAGACGTCCGTTTCCGAAGTTTGCTCGCGTGTGTTGCCAACCCCCACCTTTGCGTGTTTTAAGTCTTAAATTTCATTCAAGGTGGTATTAAAAAGGTCTTAAAAAGTCTTAAATTTGACTTCCTGAAATCTGCAGATACCCTGCAATCACTAAGCTGGTTTTTCCCTTTGGAGTGCTATTTCCTGGTTTAACACAATGACGACAAGGAATCGATGGCAGCCAATTGCGTACAGAGTAATTTGAACTAGACCCATTGATCACGCCAATTGCGCTGAAGAAAATGACAGCAGCTTCCCCAGACCAATGTGCAATCTACAATGGAGTTTGGTCTGGCAATAGCCAGTCTAGGATAGGGGCAAACTTTTTAATTTTTTTAATTAAATTAGTGCATCCACATGAATTGCTTGTCGATTTAAAGTGAAATCCCGGCAAAAAATTAAACCCAGGATTGTTTTGGCATGTAATCCCATCAAATAAGCGCTCCAGATACTTTTTTCATTGAAAATCGAGTGTAGAGTTTTCCCGGCGCAATGTTTGGCTTCCATGTTATTGGCTAGCTAAGGGCACATGCGAACGATTCAAAATCTGCTTTTTTTTTAACCACTAATATAACTCCAAATAGCTCCAACCCTCTGAATTAGCATGATTAGGCGTCCCTTCACATAAAACGATGCATCAACAACTTAGCATAGCAGGAGTTTATTAAAAAGGACTGTCTTTCTAGTCTGTGCCTTACCGGTAGGTCCATGTTTCCAGGAAGTCCACACAAGTCCAATACTGGCTACCGTAAATATTATAACATGGAAGAAAAAACTTTAAAACAGCTAAGTATCAAGAGGGGAGATTGTAAAGTTAAATTGGTTGGTGCCTCTATTATATTATTTATAATAGATCATTTTCATTCTTTATTATTTTCTGGCCAAATAATTGTCATCACCAGGTTGCACCCCTGTAAACTGAATTTAATACTTTAACAAAATAAGAGAGTTCGAGAAATCTGACGAATGATCACTCGCAAACAAGTAAGAACAAAGCCTGAACTAGTTTGCCAAATAACCAAAGAACCACTCCCCAGACCTCTGCATACATGCTCCATTCTGTCCATACATTATTCATACATTATCACCTCATCCCATGCATTATTCTCTTTTATACAACAGGTAGTTCCGACCGGTCCCAACCGAGCAATTTGATTGGACAAGAGACGTTCCATGAGCACTGATATACAGTATAACAGCACTGCGACTTTTTACAGACATAATCCCTCCGCTGTACGGGCGTTCTAATAACCGTTATTAGCTAACGTTACATCAGCTGTTAAATAGCCTATCTTAGATTGTGGCAAACTTTGCACGGTAAAGATGGACATATTTCATATTTTATCTTAGATGTGCCTATCGCTCTGACACAGAGTAGCAAGCTTGTGTCTAGGAATGTTTATGTACTGCATATGTGTTGCCTGGAAACAGCCTTGTCTCCCTTCAGTTGCGGAACTATTTGTGTTGGCGGAGCCAAATAAATGATCACTAAACAAACAAATCATAATCTCTTGTTTCTTATTACTGTTAACTAATAAAATGTGCTCGTAGCACTGTTGTATAAAAGCAATATCACACTCAAGGTCGTGCTGTTGTACTGTATATCAGCACGGTGTGATTATCTGCGGCACTCGGCCTGCGGCCTCGTGCCTACGACCGAATCACAGCCGTGCTGATATACAGTACAACAGCACTCGCTCTCGTGTGATATGCTTAAATGTTGAAATCGGCTGTACTTACAGAACGCTCTTACACAGCTAACCAGTTCTCTCTAGTTCTCCTCTCGGTTCACAGCCTGTGTCTCACCATATAAGGAACATGCTAGCAAATAATACACATTAAACATATGAAGCTTAGAGCGGCTCGAGGCCGACCAAGCTCACTCACCTTGGTTCAGCCATAATGGTAACATACTGCAGCTGTACTTGGGGAGGGTGGTAACTGTCATCAAATATTGATTTTCAGCTGGCCTCAGCCCTTGACCACCTTGGCACCCTTGGGATCATTCATGGCGACCTGAAGCCTAACAACGTCATGATGACAGGACAGGACACTCAAGTCAAAATCATTGACTTTGGCTGTTCCCTCCATGTGTCCCAGGCAATAATTGGCCACAGCTTCGGGACCCTCCAGTACAGGTGAGTAACTGACAGCCATCCTGACCTGGTTGGTTCCTATTGGTTGCTGATTACAATGGTTGCTGCAATTTCCTATGTTTCTTTCTTATCAGATCCCCAGAGATCATACTGGGTCTCCCATATACAGGCATGAATGATATGTGGTCCCTGGGTTGCATAGCAGCTGAATTGTTAATTGGCAACCTCCTTTATCCCGGCTACA
The DNA here is from genome assembly GCA_900291075.1 of Melanogrammus aeglefinus. NCBI lineage: Eukaryota > Metazoa > Chordata > Actinopteri > Gadiformes > Gadidae > Melanogrammus > Melanogrammus aeglefinus. The sequence goes on from OLKM01001598.1 coordinate 65,005, forward strand.
CCGAGTATGATATGGTAAGTCTAAGTTTTCAAAAAAACCAAAAACCTTTTACACTGAGACAATGTTCAAAATTACAAGTCTGAGTCTGTGGGGAGTATTGGAAAGATTTTTGAATCCCTGAACAATAATAACGATCCTTCACATAATCCAGTGGTGGATTGCTAACAGGAAGGATGTGTTCTGTTGTGTTTCAGTGGGCATACATTATACATACCCATGGTGAGCTTCCTGATGAAATGCTGGACCAAGGCATCAAAAGCCATTTGTGTTTCACCAAAGGATCGGTCTGGAGACTCAAGGTATCACTATACGTGTCTGTCTGTCCCCCTGTCTTAAAGTATCTACAGGTCAATATAACCTAACCAAAACAAAGGCTATTTTCCAGACACAACGGGAGTATAAGGAGAGTACGAAGAAAATACGGCTCAAGCGGCGACGGCACAGATCATACTTTTTCAACTCCCTGGAGGAAGTTGTTGAGGTAGGTGTTGATCCAGTAACGTTGTAGACTTAAATGCAGTGGTCATGTTGTGGCCCATCTTCTAAATCATTCCACTTCAAACCTAAAGGTAGGATATGAGCCAGGCCATCCTATCCTGCCCAGCTTCACAGACCTGTTGAAGAGGATGCTCCATCTGGATTGTGGCCAGCGCATCACACCACACGCACTGCTGGAGCATCCCTTCATCAGCCTGGGGAAAGAGATACAGACCGACAGCAGGAGTCCTGAGCCCACTGTGGACCAGCCCTGCAGCAGCAGCGCTGAGCCAAGTGAGGACCAGCACTACAGCACTTGCCCTGAGCCCACTGTGGACCAGCCCACTATCAGCTGCACTGAGCCCATTGTGGACCAGCCCACTATCAGCTGCACTGAGCCCATTGTGGACCAGCCCACTATCAGCTGCACTGAGCCCATTGTGGACCAGCCCACCATCAGCTACACTGAGCCCATTGTGGACCAGCCCACTATCAGCTGCACTGAGCCCATTGTGGACCAGCCCACCATCAGCTACACTGAGCCCACTGTGGATCAGCCCACTATCAGCTACACTGAGCCCATTGTGGACAAGCCCACTATCAGCTGCACTGAGCCCACTATGGACCAGCCCTACAGTCTACCTGTGAGCTACACACCTTCTATGTCAGAGGAACGGAGGAAGGCCTCAGTAGACATCACAGACAATGGAAAAGGGTAGGTGTGCCAATCACTCTCCAATTCTTCCTAGATCCGCTTTTGAGTTGCTTCCTAATATTATGCTTTCAACATTCATTTGGTTCTGGGCTCATGCACTGCTTCATTGTCCTTTATCAGGATTTGTTGATGGAATTCCGATTTGTTAAAAATCTTTTTTTTCCCGATTTTTGATTTGATAGCACTGCATCCATACCTAAGAAAGCCTTAGCAGACATCCCACTAGGTAAGTCAGAAGTCAAAAGCCTTAGTCTACTCATGTTAGTATTTTAAATTAAAACATAATTTTTTCCTGTTTTGGTGTCATTTCAGATGTCACCTCAAAGAAGAAGCAGAAACAGGGCAGAGTAAAGAGGTTCTTTAAGACGGTGTTGAAGTCCTTCTGCTACTGTTGCTGCTTTGCTCATGGGGACCTGGACTAACTGGTTCATACATGGAGCAGCTCAACATCAGCTGCTGGCCAGAGACCAGTGTGAACCACCACAAAAGCAGCTGCCTTGAGACTAGTGTGGCCAACCACAAGGGCTGCTGCCCTGAGACTAGTGTGGACCACCCCAAAGGCAGCAGCCCTGACCGCAATGTGGACCACCCAAAAGGCCGCAGCTGCCCTAAGCGCAGTTTCGACCACCCCAAAGGCAGCTGCCTTGAGATTAAATTGGACCACCCCAATGGCAGCTGCCTTGAGACCAGTGTGGACCACCCCAAAGGCAGCTGCCTTGAGACTAGTGTGGACCACCCCAAAGGCAGCAGCCCTGACCACAATGTGGACCACCCAAAAGGCCTGCAGCTGCCCTAAGCGCAGTTTCGACCACCCCAAAGGCAGCTGCCTTGAGACTAAATTGGGACCACCCCAATGGCAGCGCCTGACACATTGACCACCAGAGCGCAGCTGTGGACAGTTCGACCACCCCAATGGCAGCTGCCTTGAGACCAGTGTGGACCACCCCAAAGGCAGCTGCCTTGAGACTAAATTGGACCACCCCAAAGGCAGCTGCCCTAAGACTAGTGTGGACCACCCAAAAGCAGCTGCCTTGAGACTAGTGTGGACAACCCCAGAGGCAGCAGCTGTTCTGAGCCCAGTGTGGACCACCCCAAAGACAGCCGCCCTGAGTCCGGTGTTGACCGCCCGAAAGCAGCTGCCTTGAGATTAGTGTGGCCCAGCCCAGAGGCAGCAGCAGCCCTTAGCAGTGTGGACCACCCCAAGGGCTGCTGCCCTGAGACTACTGTTGACCCAAAGGCAGCCCCCCTGAGACTAGTGTGGACCACACCAAAGGCAGCAGCTGCCCTGAGCCCAGTCCGGGCCGACCGAAAGGCAGCAGCTTTCCTGAGCTCACTTTGGCCCAGCCCTAAAGCAGCTGCCCTGAGCCCATTGTGGACCAGCCCTTCAGTCTACCAGTGAGCCACACACCTTCTGTGTCAGAGGGGCAGAGGAAGGCCTCAGTAGACATCACAGACCATGGAAAAGGCTAGGTGTGCCATTCACTCTCCAACTCTTCCTAGATCCGCTATTGAGTTGCTTCCTAATATTATGCCTTCAACATTCATTTGGTTCTGGCTCATGCACTGCTTAATTGTCTTTTTATCCGGATTCGTTGATGGAATTATGTTATTTTTTAAAATCTCTTATCTTGACTTTTGATTTGATAGCACTGCATCCATACCCAACGCTTCCGATGGGGTTGCCACGGAGACTGCGGAGGGTCAAGCCAGCCGTAGCAGACATCCCACTAGGTATGTCAGAAGTCTAAAACCTTATTCTCAGATGTTTTCCAAAGAAGAAGAAGCAAAAACAGGCAGAGTGAAGGGGTTCTTTAAAAGGGTGTTGAAGTCCTTCTGCTGTTGCTGCTTTGCCCATGGGGACCTGGACTAACTGGTTCCTACATGGACCAGCCTATCAGCAACTGCTGGCCAGAGACCAGTGTGGATCAGCCCAACCGCTGTTTTCTTGAGCCCATTGTGGACCACCACAACATGAGCTCTCTCTGGGAAAAGGAGACACAACCTTCTCTACCTGTGAGCAGCGCACAGTGTGTTTCAGAGGAAGAGAAGAAGGCACCAATAGATACCACAGACAGTGGCAAAGGGTAGGTGTGCCATTCACTCTCCAATACTTCCTCGAATCCGCTATTGAGTTGCTTCCTAATGTGTTCAACATTCATTGGGATGTCCACACTGAGCCAAGTGGGGACCACAAACACAGCTGGAGGCATGAGTGCAGTGCCGACCAGCCTAGCAGTGGCTGTCCTGAACGCAGCCTGGACTACCCCAAAGGCAGCCACCCTAAGACTAATGTGGACCACGCCAAAGGCAGCAGCTGCCCTGAGCCTATTGTGGACCAGCCCTGCAGCCTATCTTTGAGCCACACACCTGCTCTGGGTGAGGAACAGAGTAAGACCCCAGTATACGCCACAGACAGTAGCAAAGGGTGTGCCATTCACTCTCCAATGCTTCCTCAATCACCTAATGGGTTGCTTACTATATTATGTGTTTCAACATTAATTTCCGACAGGGCCTCCACAGATGACAGTACACTGCAGTCATCAGAAGAATTCTGGATTGAGGAACTGAAATCCATTCTGCTGCTTTGCCCATGGTGATCTGGACTAACTGATTCATACATGGAACAGCCTGACAGCAGCTGCTGGCCAGAGACCAGTGTGGGCCACAAAAACAGCTGCTGGCCTGAGCCCAGTGTGGACCACAATAGCGGCTGCTGCCCTGAGACTAGTGTGGACCACCCCAAAGGCTGCTGCCCTTAGACTAGGGTGGACCACCCAAAAGGCTGCTGCCCTAAGATTAGTGTGGATCACCCGAAAGGCTGCTGCCCTGAGACTAGTGTGGACCACCCGAAAGGCTGCTGCCCTGAGACTAGTGTGGACCACCGCAAAGGCTGCTGCCCTAGAGACTAGTGTGGACCCCCCCCCCCCCCCCAAATGCTGCTGCCCTTAGACTAGTATGGACCACCCCAAAGGCTGCTGCCCTAAGACTATAGTGGACCACCCCAAAGGCTGCTTCCCTGAGCCCAGTGTGGACCACACCAAAGGCTGCTGCCCTGTGTGCAGCAAGATTGCTGGCGCTCAAATGAGCAACCTCAGTGACCTATATAAGGTCAGGTCACTGAGGAAGGACTGCTGGATCATGGCTGAAGCAACCCATCCCCTGTACTTTGAATTTTTTTGCTGCCATCAGGACGCAGATATAAGCTGCCACTCTGTCATCACAGATAAATAGTGTGATCTGTTTTGTGTTATTCGTTGTCTTATGTGCTTGCTGCATCTTTTTCGCTGCTGGCTGGGCATCAAATTGGGGATAATAAAGATACCTTGTACCTGAGAGGTCCCACTAGGAGGTCCACCGAGGTCAACCTCATCAGATCGTAATGTAGTCCACCTACCAACCATAAGACTGTTGCAACATGAGCAGGTGGTGTAGCCAACTGGAGGTTTGGACTGAGGACAGTCCACATCTCCCCTTGCCCTTCAAGGATTCTTTGAGTGCACAGACTGGTCAGTGTTCTTGGACGCCTCAGACGATATAAATTTACTGACGTTATGACTAGCTATATTAGGTTTGGTAAAGACTCTGTGATCCCTACCAAGGAAGTGAAAGTCTTTGCAAATAATAAACTCTGGGTTTCAAAATAATTAATATTTTGATTAGTCAAAGGAAGACTGTTTTTAATAGTGGTGATGCAGGAAAGGGAGTTAAGAAAGCTAAAATGAATACAGAGTTTAGAAGTAATAAACCAAGAGCTGACTAGAATGGCATGAAAAAAATACTCAGTGTTATGAAAGGGGAAATAAGTAGGTTAGGCTTGATGGTTTTAACTCTGATGCATATCTAGCTGGGTTTTTATGAGTTCTATTTGATGTTTAATAAACCTTTTATTATTTTTATGATTTCATTATATTTTTTACATTGTTTTTATGGAACCTCTTGAGCTACAGAGCTCAAGAGCTACAAAGATACCAGTAATCTGGCAACACCAACTCTTGTCCCTGTTGCCAAGTGCAAAATCACAAAGTCTTTATTGATTTTAGACCTGCAACATTTACATTTTAATTTGTGAATGTTTTTTAGAAGGTGATAAAGCAGGCTGTTCAGGTGCAGGTTTCTTTAGATCAGAGCTGACAGGGGTGTAGAGGATGCCACCCTGATGATTGTAAACTGCCGGTTTGGTCATCTTGAGGGTCCCCTGACTTCTGTTGAATGATTTTTCTTCTCCTTTAATACCAAACAGCCACATTTGTTTGTGGAAAACCTTTTAGACTTAAAGACTAAGAGTTAACAGTGTCCTCTCAAACAAGCTCCTCTCATTCTTTAAAGAAATAGTCACAGTAAGGCACCACTGGATCATGGACCGGTCATTAACGACGTTGAGTTTGAGGTTCTATCTTACTAGGTAGAACAATTTCAAAGACTTTTCTTTGCACGGAAATTTGAAGGCTTAATTGTTGGCAAAAAATACTGCACTAAGCCCTTTCTCCACTCAGTAATTTGCTTGTCATTGTCTGCAATTTAATTGATCTTGCATTGTACTGTATCCTGTCTGGTATGTTGTATTTATGATGGATTAAATGTGTTTTTACCTGGCTGCAATAAACGGTCCCCTTGTGGGTTAATAAATTTGACTTGACCTGACTCTGCTTATTTATATAAAGCTAACTTTGAAGCCCTCAAACGAGAAAAAAAACCTTAAAACAAACATGGTCACAGCTGCACAAAACAAGCATTATACTGCTATGGGTGAACATATCAGAAGAATACAAAAGCAAGACACAAAAGTGCATTACTTGAGTGGAACCATTCAAAATGAAATAATTGCACTTAATGGAAACAAGGTACTGCAAGAGATTGCGAGAAGAGTACACAAAGCAAAGTATTACTCTGTTATTATGGATTGCACCCCTGATGTCAGTCATAAGGAACAGCTTTCCATTGTTCTAAGAATTGTCAATTGTGAACCATCTGTGTCCATTGCAGAACATTTCTTTGGATTTCTAAATGTTGAAGATACAACTGGTAAGGGCCTGACTGAAGTCCTGCTTGACCACCTGCAGAAACACAGCCTGAGTCTTTCTGACTGCCGTGGTCAGTCCTATGACAATGGCAGTAATAATGATGGGCCATAAACAGGGGTGTTTCAGGCAAGAACTTTTGCAAATTGAACAGCAAAGCATTTTGCATTCCGATAAAGCAGTCACACACTGAACCTGGTTGTGGCAGATGCTGCCAAGTCCTCAGTGCTGTCCATCTCCTTCTTTGGTGTGTTGCAAAAGACTCTACAACCTATTCAGTTCCTCTATGCAACGCTGGGCAGTTCTGACATGGTCAGAATATCAAAAGCCAATAGTGTCCATTCCGCCAGTGCAAAGCGGAAACGTAAAAGTGTAAGCACAGCCAAAAAAGTGAAAAGACACCAGCAGGAGATAGAGGAGGACCCTAAGAGTTGCCTGCAAATGATTTGACCCATGATTTGCTTAATGATTTCAGGCCAGTCGCCCCTCACCATCACATATCATGAAAACTATGGAAAGACAGATTTTGCACATACTCAGACCCCAGGTACGCTCGCACTAGACCCATTACAGTTTTGCATACCAGGAGAAGGTAGGAGTGGACGATGCCATCACATATCTTACTGCATAGGATGCATTTCTCATCTGGACAAGGGGAAAAGTGCTGTAAGAATCATGTTTTTTTGATTTTTCCAGTGCTTTTAATACCATTCAACCCTTCAGACTGGGGAGACAAAGCTCCTGCAGATGGGTGTGGATGGCATCTCATCTGGTCTCCTGGATCACTGACTATCTGACAGGCCGGCCGCAGTACGTCAGACTGAGGGAATGCCTCTCTGACACTGTGGTCTGCAGCACCGGTGCTCCACAGGGGACTGTGCTCTCTCCTGTCCTGTTCACCCTGTACACAGCTGACTTCTGCCACAACACAGAGTTATGCCACATGCAGAAATATCCGGATGATACTGCAATTGTGGGGTGTATCAGGGATGGGCAGGAGGGGGTGTGTACAGGGAGCCTGGTGGAGGAGTTTTGTACAAATGGTGCAAACTCAATCACCTACAAACTCAACACTGCTAAAGACCAAGAGGAGATGGTGGTGGATTTCCGGAGGGTCCAAGCCTGCTCTGCTGCCAGTCCTCCGTTGAGGGGGTCAATGTGGAGGTAGTAGGAACCTACAAGTATCTAGGGGTAATCCTAGATTGACAAACTGGACTGGTCAGCCACACACCAACGCAATCTACAAGAAAGGACGGACGAGCCCCGGCTGTACTTTCTGAGGAGGCTGTGGTCCTTCAATGTCTGCAGCAAACACTCCTCAGGGATATTCTACCAGTCGGGTGGTCGCCAGTGTCCTCTCTTCTACGCGGTGCTCGGTGCTGGGGAGGTAGCACTAAGAAGAGGAGTGCCGATGCGCGAATGGAAAAACTGCAGGATAACTGGTAAGGAAAGCTGGCTCTGTTGTGGGCACCGAACTGGAGTGTGTCACATCAGTAGCAGACAAAATGACCCTGAGCAAAACTGCTCACCATCATGGACAATGGAAGCCATCCACTGCACGACACCATCACTCAACAGAAGAGTGTGATCAGCTGGAGACTACGCTCACTGACATGCAAAACTGACAGACTGAGCAAATCATTTGCCCCAGAGCCATACGACTACACAATCAGTCAAGATGAGGAAATTAATGATATAGACTTCCCTGTATAGTCTCCACCCTCTCAACCACTGTTTCTACCTTAATGTTACATTCAAACTGCACTTTAGACAATTGGCTATGATAGCCCCTATGCACAGCCCCTCCCTCACTACTATACCATAACCGGACTTACTTACCTACTTACCAATTTATTTATTTGCTTAAACTCTGACATTGACTGTTAGTTTTGTTTAATAATTAACATTTAATGCTGGTTAAGGGTTTCGTATCTAGCTTTTATCATATCTAGGATCGTATCTAGTTTTATGGTTTCGCATCTAGTTTTTATCATTATTAATTTTATTGTTATGGGGAATCTTTTCTTTAGTTTAGTTTACATTTTGATTTGACATTCCGGCTTGTGTTGTGTCGTCTTGTGTTGTATGTGTATGTCATGTGTGTTGTCCCTATGTCTTTGAGTTACTTGGACCCTGAATTTCCCCCTGGGGATCAATAAAGTCATTATCTATCTATCTATCTACATATGGTGCTGGCATAGAGAGGTAGACTGCACATTAATTTGGGGGATCTATGCTGTGTAATGTTTGAGTTTTGTGATGTAATCATCTTTAGTTTTGCCATAAAAATCCCAAAAAAGGAAATACATTTTTATTTCCGATATATTATATTTAATATAGGCCTACACAATTCCATACAATTCCAATTATGACGTCACAATTAGTTCCTAAGCAATATCTTGTGTTGTGCAGAGAAAATATATCAGTCGTTTGGACATTGCGTGTAGTAGGCCTACAGAGAGAGAGCAGCTTCGTTGAAAAACAGATAGGCCTATTGCAAATCAACTTTTCGACGTTGTTGTCGTGAGAACATGGACAGTGAGTTCCCAGCTCTGTGCAGAGCAGTATATTTTTGGTGTACCGCTGTGAACGCTTCGGGTCTTCCGAGAGCTCTGCGGCTCAACACCGCCACCTTCAGTTCAGAGAAAGACGCACGTTCAATTTCAATACGAGTTGCAGTTGTATGTAGATTTAAATGTAACCTTTATTTATCCTCGAGAGATCAATTGAGGGGTGATCCTCATTTGCAATGATGTCGAGATTAATTGAAAGAAAATAGTTTGTGTTTAAAAACGTGGCATCCTTGCTGGATGACAAAATTAACTCCATCAGAGACTGTTGGGAGACATTCCCATTCCCTGATGATATTCGTGATGATAAAACATTTTTGTTGAGGGAACGTATTTACTTTGAACTGGTGTAGAACCCAGTGGGAGATAGATGTGGCCTCGTCTGTCAGTTCACCAGTTGGGAGTTTTTTCTAGATGGTATGGTCATGAGACTTAAACGTTCATAACACACGTAACAATCCATCAACATAGATTGATGCAATTCCAATTATGACCTCACAATTTGTTCCTAAGCAATCGTTTGTGTTTAGCAGAGAAAATAGGCTATTCCTGGCGTTTGGACATTGCGTGTAATAGAGAGAGAGAGAGAGAGCTTCGTTGAAAAATATATATTTTCTAATCAACTTTTCGACGTTGTTGTAGTGAGAACATGGACGGTAAGTTCCCAGCTCTGTGCAGAGCAGTAGGCCTATATTTTTGGTGTACCGCTGTGAACGCTTCGGGTCTTCCGAGAGCTCTGCGGCTCAACACCGTCACCTTCAGTTTGGTGAAAGACGCACATTCAATTTCGATAATCTATGTAGGCCTATGTAGATTTGTATTTTGTATTTAACCTTTATTTATACTCGAGAGATCAATTGAGGGGTGACCTTCATTTGCAATGATGTCGAGATTAATCGAAAGAAAATAGTTTGTGTTTAAAACATGGCATCCTTGCTGGATGACGAGAATATCCCCTCACAGCAGGGAGCTCGTCTCCCCAACGAACATGCGTGTTTTTTTCCACCTGGTCGTGGCGCTGCTAAAACACAAATCGTCGAAATGTATGTTCCCTTGGAAGAACCTCCTAAAAGCATTTTAATGTTATCCCGGAATCATAAATTGGCGTTTAAACCGTACCGTTAAACGGAATGTTTTTAAATTGCCAGGACATTTTAAACACTATAATGCACATTATGTTAACGGCCCGACGAAGCCAACAAGAATAAATAAAATAGCTATGTAGGCTATCTTTTTTTTTTTACAATTACAATTTATTTACAACAATTACAAAGCAATCTTTGGATGTCGATTAGGCCTACATGTCAATAGGCTTCACTCTCTCTCTCTCTCTCTCTCTTTCTTCTCTCTTTCTTCTCTCTTCTCTCTTCTTCTCTTCTCTTCTCTTTTCTTTCTCTCTCCTCTCTTCTCTCTCTCTCTCTCTTCTCTCAGGTCAATCATTCTCTGTGTCCAAAGGAGACCTGATATCCACAACGTCCTCCTCCTTCCTGGTGGAAGATTTTCTGGGGGAAGGAACCTTTGGGAAGGTGGCCAGATGTGTTGATACAGCCACACATGTAAAGGTGGCTGTTAAAATCATAAAGAACCGCCCGTCAATGAGAGAGTCGGTTAGGCAAGAGGTAAAACAAAACATTAAAAAGTTAATAAATTAAGTTATTTAAATAGATATTGCTAAAAAATAATATGCACTTTTTCGAACTGTGTGTGTGCTTCTCTTTTGGGTACTAGTTTTTTTATGTGATTTCGCATTGTAAAATAACACTTTAACCCTGCTCTTTATTTTCAGATTTACGTCTTAAGGTGCCTCCGAGCACTGGATCCGGAAAAGTGTGGGATTGTGAGATGGATGGGTGCCCTCAAACACGGTCCGCACTTCTGTCTGGTGTTTGAGCTCCTGGACCAATCTCTCCTAGACTTCGCCCATAAGACGGCCAACCACTGTCTGCCGCTGATGCAGATCAAAAATATAGTGGAACAGGTAAGGTTGGACCTCAACCTCAACACAATTGTACGGTCGTTGCTCGAAACACAAGCCAGTGGGTCTGGATTGCGTATAAGACTTTATATAATCAAACTTTACTCTCTTAGGTTCTGTGGTGGATAAGCGTAGGCTGGGTTACGGGTAGCCCCGCCCATTCTGCCGATGATTTGAGTTCGCGCTGCAGAAGGGTCTGGAGAAGAGCAATACATTTCTTTCTAGTTTCGATACGTTTTTGCGGGAGCCAATCACTAGCTGACTTTTCCCCCTGGCGCTCTATTTTCTGGTTTAACACAATGGCTGTGTCTCAATTCAGGGGACGCAACCTTCGAAGGACGGGGTCTATGAAGGTGTGGCCTTCGTAGACTGTGAAGGCCGGACCGAAGGCCGAACAACAACGTTTTTAAATGAGTCGGTCTGCCCTACGGATTGTTTTAAAGTTTGCGTAAACAAGCCGTTAACACCCTTTACCTTGCGTGATGACGCCCCGCTCCTGTCACCTAGCAACCCTGACAGCTGCGGTTCAAACCGGACGGCCCACTAAGAGATGTCCATTTTCACTTAGATGTCCACTTCTTACTTTACTATTAATTTTATTTTATTGTATTTTATTAATAATTTTCAATTTTTTATATTCTTGCTCCTATGCTTGTAATTTCTATTTGTACGGAGCACCTGAAACAAAACAATTCCCCGCCGGGGATCAATGAAGTTTTCTGATTCTGATTCTGATTCGGTTATATAATAATTATATAAAATATAATGTTAATTAGTTTAACGTTACATGGCTCGTGTTAATGAAATTGAACTTTGACAATAAAGTTACAAATTTAAAATAGTCCCAACTTTATTTTTTATATAAAAAAAAGTTTTTACATAGTTTTGTCATTGAATATATAATTTGCTGCAACTGCCGCTTCCTCTCTCTCTGACACCATTTCTGAAAAAATCCAACGCGCAATGAATCTTGGGATATGTTAGGCTGTGAAGGATACATCTGTGCCGTGTTCCGATATCCATACTAAAGATACCTTCATGAGTACACTTAAACGAAGTACACTATCTGCACTCACTAAGTGCGCTAATTTTCGCTAATGTGCGCTAATGTCAGTGTTGTTCCAAATCGAATACTCCGTGGTGCACTAACCGGAAATTACGATCACGACTGCCGCCGCAGCTCCTCCCCCGCAATAAACATCAAACTTGTCACATTTCAGCAAAATTCAAAGTTTTTAAATTAAATTAGTGCATCCACATGAATTGCTTGAACTTGAAAATTTAACCCAGAATCTTTGTTTTGGCATGTAAACCCATCAAATAAGCCCTCCAGATACTTTTTTCATTGAAAATCGAGTCTAGAGTTTGCCCTGCGCAATATTTGGCTTCCATGTTATTGGCTAAGGGGCACAGCGAACGCTTAAAATCATAATTTTTTAACCACTAATGGCGCGTTTCCACCTGCAGGGTGCGGTACGGTTCGGTTCGCAAAAGTGCGGTAAGGATTGCGTTTCCACCGCCAAAAGAGGGCGTGACCCGGACTGAGCCGTACTCGTTTTGCCCTCGTCTTCAGTACTCCTCCGTTCGGGTACTGAGACGCCTGAAAGGGTGCCGGAAAATTCGAGTTACACACCCCCTCCGTTGATTGGTCGACAGAATTGTCACTTCCGGCTGACGTGGGGATAAAACAACAAACAGTAGCCTGCGTTCACACCAAATGCGACATTTGTCTCACGTTGTCGCCGAAGTTTTGCCGCGCCACAAATCATAATCGGTTGCTGTGCAAGTTTTGCCGAATTTGTACACGATAACCGCCATTGCCTTGTCTTGACCTTTTGTGGAAGATGGAGAGAGGTCTGAGGACCCGACGCAGTCTATTCATAATATTGTAATGACCACGGAAGAGGCAGTGAATGAAGTATTGATTAGACAGAGATGTATTATGGGCCTACCTAATAAACCGTTGGAACACACAAGACCGGAAACCATAACAACGGCGGTAAACAAACCCCAAGAAGCCCAATCCCTATGAGAGCTCCCCACGCTACGGCCATCCGGAGGCGCACAGAGCTTTTGGCCGTGATATTAAATATGCAATTATATTATATACTATTATTATATAGAGCTCCAGGAGTTGCAAACGGCAACAATCACTTTCTCCCCCATGCTGCAGTTCACCGAAACTGCACTGCACTGAGTTTGACGGTTGAACGCTGAGAACATGTCGCGTAAAACGCTTGCTTGGGCGAACAAGGAGGTGGAGACGTTCCCCTGCATTCTCCCTCTGCGCTGCTATGATGTCACGATGTTTACGTAGCTGCCGCGGTGATCGACATCCGGCCTACCATAAAGGGTACTGTCGGCGGTGGAAACGCGACCTCGGAACTGAGCTGGGCTATACCGCCCCCTCCCTACCGGAGACAAACCGAGGCGAACCGAACCGTACGTACCCTGCAGTTGAAACGCGGCATAATTATAAATCAAATATAGCACCAAACATCTGCAGTAGCATGATTAGGGTCCCTTCACATAAAACGAAGCATCAACAACTTAGTTAGCATCGCCAGAGTTTATTAAAAAAGACTGATTTTCATGCCTGTGCCTTACCGGTAGGTCCATGTTTCCAGAAAGTCCACACAAGTCCAATTCTGGCTACTGTAAATATTATAACATAGAAGAAAAAACTTTAAAACAGCTAAGTATAAAGAGGGGAGATTGTAAAGTTAAATTTGTTGGTGCCTCAATTATATTATTTATAATAGATCATTTTCATTCTTTATTTTCTGGCCAAATAATTGTCATCACCAGTTTGCACCCCTGTAAACCGAATTTAACACTTTAACAAAATAAGTAAGTTCGAGAAGTCTGACGTATAATCACTCGCAAACAAGTAAGAACAAAGCCTGAGCTAGTTTGCCAAATAACCAAAGAACCACTCCCCAGACCTCTGCATATATGCTCCTTTCTGTCCGTACATCATTCATACGTCATCACCTCATCTCATGCATTATTCTCTTATGTTGAAATCGACTGTACTTACAGAACGCTCTTACACAGCTAACCAGTTCTCTCTAGTTCTCCTCTCGGCTAACACATCACAGCCTGTGTCTCACCATATAAGGAACATGCTAGCGACACACATTAAACATTTGAAGCTTAGGGCAGCTCCAGGCCGACCAAACACACTCACGTTGGTTCAGCCATAATGATAACATACTGCAGCTTTACTTGGGGAGGGCGGTAACTGTCATAAAATATTGATTTTCAGCTGGCATCAGCCCTTGACCACATTGGCAACCTTGGGATCATTCATGGCGACCTGAAACCTGACAACGTCATGATGACAGGACAGGACACTCAAGTCAAAATCATTGACTTCGGCTGTTCCCTCCATTTGTCCCAGGCAATAATTGGCCAAAACTTCGGGACCCTCTGGTACAGGTGAGTAACTGACAGCCATCCTGACCTGGTTGTTTCCTATTGGGTGCTGATTACAATGGTTGCTCCAATTTCCCATGTTTCTTTCTTATCAGATCCCCAGAGATCATACTGGGTCTCCCATATACAGGCATGATTGATATGTGGTCCCTGGGTTGCATAGCAGCTGAATTGTTAATTGGCAACCCCCTTTATCCCGGCTACACAGAGTATGATATGGTAAGTCTAACCATGTATTTCAATATACTAAAAACCTTTTACACTGAGACAATGTTCAAAATTATAAGTCTGAGTCTGTGGGGAGTATTGGAAAGATTTTTGAATCCCTGAGCAATAATAACGATCCTTCACATAATCCAGTGGTGGATTGCTAACGGGATTGATGTGTTCTGTTGTGTTTCAGTGGGCATACATCATACATACCCATGGTGAGCTTCCTGATGAAATGCTGGACCAAGGCATCAAAAGCCATGTGTGTTTCACCAAAGGATCAGTCTGGAGACTCAAGGTATCACTATACGTATCTGTCTGTCCCCCTGTCTTAAAGTATCTACAGGTCAATATAACCTAACCAAAAGAGAGGCTATTTTCCAGACACAACGGGAGTATACGAAGAGTACAAAGAAAATAGGGCTCAAGCGGCGACGGCCCAGATCTTTCTTTTTCATCTCCCTGGAGGAAGTGGTCGAGGTAGGTGTTGATCCAGTAACGTTGTAGACTTAAATGCAGTGGCCATGTTGTGCCCCATCTTCTAAATCATTCCACTTCAAACCTGAAGGTAGGATATGAGCCAGGCCATCCTATCCCGCCCAGCTTCACAGACCTGTTGAAGAGGATGCTCCATCTGGATTGTGACCAGCGCATCACACCACACGCACTGCTGGAGCATCCCTTCATCAGCCTCGGGTTAGAGATCCAGACCCACAGCAGCAGTCCTGAGCCCACTGTGGACCAGACCGACAGCAGCAGCTCTGAGCTCACTATGGTCCAGCCTTACAACAGCAGCCCTGAGCCAAGTGTGGACCAGCCTTACATCAGCAGTCCTGAGCCCACTATGGTCCAGCCTTACAGCAGCAGCTCCAAGCCAAGTGTGGACCAGCCTTACATCAGCAGTCCTGAGCCCACTATGGTCCAGCCTTACAGCAGCAGCTCCGAGCCAAGTGTGGACCAGCCTTACATCAGCTGCACTGAGCCGAGTGTGGACCATCCCTACAGCAGCTGCCCTGAGCCCACTATGGTCCACCCGTACAGCAGCTCCACTGAGCCCATTGTGGACCAGTCCTACAGTCTACCTGTGAGCCACACACCTTCTGTGTCAGAGGAACAGAGGAAGGCCTCAGTAGACATCACTGACAATGGAAAAGGGTAGATGTGCCTTTCACTCTCCAATTCTTCCTAGATCCGCTTTTGAGTTGCTTCCTAATATTATGCTTTCAACATTCATTTGGTTCTGGGCTCATGCACTGCTTCATTGTCCTTTATCAGGATTTGTTGATGGAATTCCGATATGTTAAAAACCATTTCTCCCGATTTTTGATTTGATAGCACTGCATCCATACCTACCGCTTACTATGGTGTTGCCACGGCGACTGAGGAGGTTAAGAAAGCCTTAGCAGACATCCCACTAGGTAAGTCAGAACTCAAAAGCCTTAGTCTACTCATGTTAGTATTTTAAATTTAAACATAATCTTTTCCGGTTTTGGTGCATTTTCAGATGTCACCTCAAAGAAGAAGAAGCAGAAACAGGGCAGAGTAAAGAGGTTCTTTAAGACGGTGTTGAAGTCCTTCTGCTGCTGTTGCTGCTTTGCTCATGGGGACTTGGACTAACTGGTTCATACATGGAGCAGCTCCACATCAGCTGCTGGCCAAAGACCAGTGTGGACGACCCCAAAAGCAGCTGCCTTGAGACTAGTGTGGTCAACCACAAGGGCTGCTGCCCTGAGACTAGTGTGGCCCAGCCCAGAGGCAGCAGCAGCACTTAGCACAGTGTGGACCACCCCAAAAGGCAGCTGCTGCCCTTAGACTAGTGTGGACCACCCCAAGTGCTGCTGCCCTGAGACTACTGTTGACCCAAAGGCAGCCCCCCTGAGACTAGTGTGGACCACCCCAAAAGCAGCTGCCCTGAGCGCAGTTTGGACCACTCCAAGGGCAGCTGCCTTGAGACCAGTGTGGACCACCCCAAAGGCAGCTGCCTTGAGACTAAATTGGACCACCCCAAAGGCAGCTGCCTTGAGACCAGTGTGGACCACACCAAAGGGAGTTGCTGTGCTGAGACTAGTGTGGACCACCCAAAAGCAGCTGCCTTGAGACTAGTGTGGACAACCCCAGAGGCAGCAGCTTCCCTGAGCTCACTATGGCCCAGCCCTACAGCAGCGGCCCTGAGCCCATTGTGGACCAGCCCTACAGTCTACCAGTGAGCCACACACCTTCTGTGTCAGAGGAACAGAAGAAGGCCTTAGTAGACATCACAGACCATGGAAAAGGCTAGGTGTGCCATTCACTCTCCAATTCTTACTAGATCCGCTATTGAGTTGCTTCCTAATATTATGCTTTCAACATTCATTTGGTTCTGGCTCATGCACTGCTTAATTGTCTTTTTATCAGGATTCTTTGATGGAATTATGTTATTTTCAAAATCTCTTATCTTGACTTTTGATTTGATAGCACTGCATCCATACCCAACGCTTCCTACGGGGTTGCCACGGAGACTGCAGAGGGTCAAGCCAGCCATAGCAGACATCTCAATAGGTATGTCGGAAGTCTAAAGCCTTAGACCACTCATGTTAGTATTTTATACTTAAACATACATTTCCTGTTTTGGTGTCATTTTCAGATGTCACCCCAAAGAAGAAGAAGCAGAAACAGGCAGAGTAAAGAGGTTCTTTAAGGGTGCTGAAGTCCTTCTGCTGTTGCTGCTTTGCCCATGGGGACCTGGACTAAGTGGTTCATACATGGCCCAGCCTATCAGCAGCTGCTGGCCAGAGACCAGTGTGGACCAAAAAAGCAGCTGCTGGCCTGAGCCCAGTGTGGACCACCTCAATAGATGCTGCCCTGAACTCAGCCTGGACTACTCCAAAGCAGCCGCCTTGAGACTAGTGTGGACCACCCATAAGTCAACAGCAGCCCTGAGTGCCGTGTTGACCACCTTCCACCTTCGCATTCTGGACTACCCCAAAGGCAGCCGCCCTGAGACTAGTGTGGACCACCACTAGGGCTGCTGCCCTGAGACTAGTGTGGACCACCCCAAAGGCAACAGCTGCCTTTAGCCCAGTGTGGACCAGCCTTACAGCAGCTGCCCTGAGCCTAGTGTGGTCCAGTCCAAAGGCAGCCCTTAGCACATTGTTGACCACCCAAAAGACAGCAGCTGAGACGTCGGAGGTCAGGCCAGCCGTAGAAGACATCCCACTAGGTTTGTCAGAAGTCTATAGCCTTAGACTACTCATGTTAGTATTTTAAAATAAACATACATTTCCTGTTTTGGTGTCATTTTTAGATGTCAACCCGAAGAAGAAGAAGCAGAAACATGAAGAGTAAAGAGATTCTTTGAGACGGTGTTGAAGTCCTTCTGCTTCTGTTGCTGATTTGCTTCTGAGGACCTGGACTAACTGGTTCATAAATAGACTAGCCCAACAGCAGCTGCTGGCCAGAGACCAGTGTGGATCAGCCCAACCGCTGTTTCCTTGAGCCCATTGTGGACCACCACAACATCTCTCTCTGGGAAAAGGAGACACAACCCTCTCTACCTGTGAGCAGTGCACAGTGTGTTTCAGAGGAACAGAAGAAGGCAATAATAGAGACCACAGACAGTGGCAAATGGTAGGTGTGCCATTCACTCTCCAATGCATCCTTGAATCCGCTATTGAGTTGCTTCCTAATGTGTTCAACATTCATTGGGATGTCCCCACTGAGCCAAGTGGGGACCACAAACACAGCTGCTGGCATGAGTGCAGTGCCGACCAGCCCAACAGTGGCTGCCTGAACGCAGCCTGGACTACCCCACAGGCAGCCACCCTGAGACTAATGTGGACCACGCCAAAGGCAGCAGCTGCCCTGAGCCCATTGTGGACCAGCCCTGCAGCCTATCTTTCAGCCACACACCTGCTCTGGTTGAGGAACAGAATTAGGCCCCAGTAGACGCCACTGACAGTTGCAAAGGGTAGGTGTGCCATTCACTCTCCAATGCTTCCTCAATCACCTAATGGGTTGCTTCCTATATTATGTGTGTCAATATTAATTTCCAACAGGGCCTCCACAGACGACAGCACACTGCAGTCATCAGAAGAATTCTGGATTGAGGAACTGAAATCAATTCTGCTGCTTTGCCCATGGTGACCTGGACTAACTGATTCATACATGGACCAGCCCGACAGCAGCTGCTGGCCAGAGACCAGTGTGGGCCACAAAAACAGCTGCTGGCCTGAGCCCAGTGTGGACCACAATAGCGGCTGCTGCCCTGAGACTAGTGTGGACCACCCCAAAGGCTGCTGCCCTTAGACTAGTGTGGACCACCCCAAAGGCTGTTGCTCTAAGATTAGTGTGGACCACCCCAAAGGCTGCTGCCCTGAGACTAGTGTGGACCACCCCAAAGGTTGCTTCCCTTAGACTAGTGCGGACCACCCCAAAGGCTGCTGCCCTGAGACTAGTGTGAAACACACCAAAGGCTGCTGCCTTAAGACTAGTGTGGACCACCCCAAAGGCTGCTGCCCTTAGACTAGTGTGGACCACCCCAAAGGCTGCTTCCCTGAGCCCAGTGTGGACCACACCAAAGGCTGCTGCCCTGTGTGCAGCAAGATTGCTGGCACTCAAATGAGCAACCTCACTGACCTATATAAGGCCGGTCACTGAGGAAGAACTGCTCGATCATGGCTGAAGCAACCCATCGCCTGTACTTTGAATTTTTCTTGCTGCCATCAGGGTGCAGATATAAGCTGCCACTCTGCCATCACAGATCACAAGTGTGATCTGTTTTGTGTTGTGATCTGTTTTTTGTTTTTTGTTGTCTTATGTGTTTGCTGCACCTTTTTCACTGCTGGCTGGGCATCAAATTGGGGATAATAAAGATACCTTGTACCTGAGAGGTCCCACTCGGAGGTCCACCAAGGTCAACCTCATCAGATCGTAATGTAGTCCACCTACCAACCATAAGACTGTTGCAACATGAGCAGGTGGTGTAGCCAACTGGAGGTTTGGACTGAGGACAGTCCACATCTCCCCGGGGCCCTTGCCCTTCAAGGATGCTTTGAGTGCACAGACTGGTCAGTGTTCTTGGACGCCTCAGACGATATAAATGTACTGACGTTATGACTAGCTATATTAGGTTTGGTAAATCCCTACCAAGGAAATGAAAGTCATTGCAAATAATAAACTGGGTTTCAAAATAATTAATATTTTGATTAGTCAAAGGAAGACTGCTTTTAATAGAGGGGATGCAACGAAGGAAAGGGAGTTAAGAAAGCTAAAATGAATACAGAGTTTAGAAGTAATAAACCAAGAGCTGCCTTGAACGGCATGAAAAGCATACTCGTGTTATGAGAGGGGAAATAAGTAGGTTAGGCTTGATGGTTTTAACTCTGATGCATAACTAGCTGGGTTTTTACTTGATGTTTAATAAACATTTTATTATTTTTTACATTGTTTTTATGGAACCTCTTGAGCTACAAAAGATACCAGTAATCTGGCAACACCAACTCTTGTCCCTGTCGCCAAGTGCAGAGTCACAAAGTCTTTATTGATTTTAGACCTGCAACACTTACATTTTAATTTGTGAATGTTTTTGAGAAGGTGATAAAGCAAGCTGAACCAGTCGAACTCTGATTGGCTGTCATCACGCGAATGTCGCGGCAAAGTTGAAATATTCCAGCGAATTTGTCGCACTATAAATCCTCGTGAAGGCGCTCGCCTGTGCAGGGCGAAAGTGTGGCGCGACAAGGTTTTCTCTAGCGAATAATTTGCCTGATTTGCGTCTCTACATTCATTTTGTATGGGATCGTATCGCCCCTTCGCCTTTGGTATGAACGCGTTCACACCAAACGCGAAATTTGTCGCCTGTTCGCGTTTTCGCCGAAGTTTTGTCGCGCCACAAATCATAATCTGTCTGGTTCATGATATCATTCGGAGCCGTACAGAGCTCGGCGAATTTCACCGTCTTCTGCAGGAGCTCCGTCTGCATGACGACCACTTCCAGCGCTATTTGAGGTTGACTCCGGCCCAGTTTGATTTGCTCTCCCGAAACTGGGTTTTGTTTGGGGTTGTTATTCTAGCCCTTTAGCCTTTGTTTGCATACTCATAGTTTAGTTTAACTGTAAACACCACACTACACTACAGAATACTGATGTTTTTTTTCGAGTTACTAAATAAATGTAACGTACATTTGACTGTCGCTGTGTGGACCTCCCGTTCTTGGTTGTTCTTTTTAACGAGCAGGACACAACATAACTGACAAAAATACCTTAAGCAAAGTTGCTTGGACCCTAAAATCTGTGGCACAAAATAATTTGTAACATTTCCCTCAAGCAACAGAAATGGCCATTCAATAAAGAATATGAAGCCACATTTCTTGAATAAAAATAATCATTGATTGGTTTGTGTGTGTGTGTGTGTGTGTGTGTGTGTGTGTGTGTGTGTGTGTGTGTGTGTGTGTGTGTGTGTGTGTGTGTGTGTGTGTGTGTGTGTGTGTGTGTGTGTGTGTGTGTGTGTAAACAAAAAAAATGGGCATGGATCATTCCCTGCAACGATTGTCACCCCAGTGAACCTATTCACTGAAAGATCCAAATTGATTGTCCAAATTGAGCAGTTCTGGATTATAAAAACTGTTAGCATCTGTGAAGATGTGAATGGCATCTTCACTGTGTTAACATGTTTTAAAAGATTCACGTGTTCCTGTCCCTGTTAGCCCTGTAGTAGTCTGCAGCTGTGGCTCATAGGTTAATTGAGCCACACCCATGCTGGTGCTCGGGCGCTTTTCCACCGCAAAGCACCGAGAGCTAGTTCGGAGCTGGAGCTTGTGTTGGTGCTGGAGCCAGAGCTTTCCAGGAACTTGCTCCGTTTTCCATTACAAAGAGCCAAATCGGAGCCTCAGCGTTGCGTCATCAAAGCGCCACCGCGAGCCACGGCGTTCACGTCATCAAATCGCGCGAGAAGCCGCTTGTCGGAAATAAAACCGCTGTCGGAGAGAGGAGAACATAACAACAAAGATGGATGATCTCGTCGTAGCGAACGTGCTACTCGTCTTGTTACAGGCATTGTTAGTTTTACAGCGCGAAAAGGGATTGCTGCTCAAGTCGCTTTTTTGTAGGCCGTAAATCCCTCCCCCTTCCCCCATGACGTAGGAGTGCTGCGATAGCTCCGCTTAAACACCACTCTGAAGTGGTGCTAGAGGAGCACCCGTTTCTGGCTCTTGGAGCCGGCGCCTGGGTCAATCGAAAACGAAAACTCCGGAGCTTAGTCAGCACCGGAGCCACGGGAGCACCGGCTCCGCCTCAGTGGAAAAGCCCTAGGGCCAGAGTTCTAGACTGGAAGGAGGCTTGAGTTGTGCAAATGACTCGACTGTTGTGGTATTGTTTTTAAGTAAAAATGTGTTTTTACCACCAACAACATTGTGCGTCGAGGAAACTCTTTTTCACATTTGGTGGCAGTGGCTCCAAAGGGATGGAGTCAAGGCCCTCCATTCCTTTTCAAATCACAACTCAAATGTAGCACAATGCTACATTAGCTCAGAAAGGCATCTGCTGCAAAGGGTCCAAGCGGAGAGCTTCCCTGAGGAATTCAATGCCCTCAAAGCTGAAAAGGCCATACCAAAGAATAGCAAATTACTCCCCCTGTCTCCTGAATATGACTCTGATACTGGTCTCATCAGAGTGGGAGGTTGACTTCGAAGAGTGAAGACACTTGATTATGAAAATATCCATCCAATTGTATTGGATCCAAAACATCCCCTAACCAAACTCATTATCAAGCATTATGATGAGAAACTGCTCCACCCAGGCTCAGAGCGTGTACTGGGTGAAATGAGACGCAGATACTGGATTCTGCGTGGTCGCCAGGCCATACGACAGCATCAACCCGGTGTGACTGTCAAAGATGGAGAGCCAATCCAGTCATTCCCAAAATGGCAGACCTTCCTCCAACCCACCTGAGATTGTCTAAGCCCGCCTTCTGGTCCACAGGCATGGACGGTTTTTGGCCTTTCTCAGATAAAGTAGGTCGCAGCTCTGAAAAAAGGTGGGGTATTCTATTCAAATGCTTGACAACTCGCTGCATACATATCGAGCTGCTTGACAGTATGGATGCAGATACCTTCCTGATGGCCTTCAGGAGATGTGTTTTACGCAGAGGGAAACCCTTTGAACTGTGGGACTAATTTCATAGCAGAGGCAGAGCTGCAAAATGCCTTCCAGGCCATGGCACCAGATTTAAAGCTGCAATTGGCCCACACACAGGTGAACTTTCAATTCAATCCTCCATCTGCCCCACATTTTGGCGTAAGCTGGGAACGAGAGATAAAAACAATTAAAATGGCCCTCCATGTTGCAGTAGGAAACCAATCAACAATGGAGACAGTCCTACACACAGTCATGGTTGAAGTAGAAGGTATTCTGAACTCAAAACCTCTCGGATACATCTCCTCTGACCTTGCTGACCCAGACCCTATCACACCAAATATGTTGCTGATGGGGCAGCCCAACTCCTCTCTTCCTCAGACAACCTACTGTGAAAGTGAACTCCTTGGCAGGAGGAGATTGCGCCACAGCCAGATCTTAGCAGACCCTTTCTGGACAGCCTTTATCCGCCATTACCGCTTCAAGCTTCAAATCAGGCAGAAATGGGAAACTGACAAAGTGAACATGGAGTCAGGTCAGGGGGTGGATGGTAGTTGACCCCCAATATCCTCAAGCATCTTGGCCCATCGGAAGGATAACATACCCTGGAAAGGATGGAAGGGTCTGCAGTGCTAAGGTCATCCTTAAAGGCCGAGCATACATACGCCCCGTTTCAAGATTAATCCCACTACCGTAAATCACAGACGACAAAACAAAATGAAACGCATTTGCTGCACAAATCCGGGGCCGGCTGTAAGAAACGGCAAATTTATTCAGCTTCACCTCACCTCCACAAGGAACACCAAGTGGTGATTCAGGGTAATCGATTGCTCCTCCCACTATAAATACTTTACTTTGTTCTCACCACATCCGAGTGTGTGAAGGGGTTTGCCTTGTGTCTTTTGAATTCCCTTCAATGTAAGTTCCCTTTTACTCATTGGATTATTGTTTGTTTAAGAAATTATTTCAATGGTTTAATGGCTAATCTTTACTTGTTAAATTATGCTATGAAGTACTGCAAGGTCAAAGTATTTCATTTGATTTAAAGGCCATATTTATGTTTGTCAAGAGATGTTTGTCTTTCTTTCACTGTCTAGAACCATGGAATTCATCATGGCAATCAACATGACAAACAACTTTGCTTGTAAAATAAGTAAATGAATCCTTGTTTCCTGGTGGTTCGTCGCTCCAGTAGAACCTACTCTTCGCTACAGATGGGATAATTCTAGCCGAATGGAGGGGACCCACATTCAAAAATTACATTGTTCAAGGAGCTTCAAGGTGGACCGCAGTGAAAGGTGAGCAGGTAGACGAAGAGACCTGCTAGGAGAAGAGATCACTGGTGGAGTTGAACTACTGTCCTGTGGGGTTGGCCAGAGCCTGAAGGAGGAATAGCTTGGGAACTCCTTGTTGCTGACGTGAGCCTTGTGGGGAGCTGTTGCCAAGCCTTGAGAGAACAGTAGTGGCGGAAGACAGCAATGTCTGAGAACTTCCTGATGAGATCCAGTGGTGGACCAGTCTGTGGCCCAGGGGAAGGGCCAGTGCTCAGAGGCCAAGTTATCTGCTGGTACTGCAGAGGCCTGAGCGGATTTTGCAGGTGGCTGACGGTCTGGATGGAGGAAGTCTCAGAAGCTGGGCTGTGTACTGTGAAGAGTGCAGTGTTTGGCCAAGAAGGAGTGATCATGGAATGAAGACTGGAGGTCACCAGAGATACTTTTGAACTGTTTATTTAGCACAAATGACTTGCACAATATTTTACCTTTTTTATCTAATAAAAAAAGAGGGGGAAGGTAATGTGAAGATGTGAATGGCATCTTCACTGTGTTAACATGTTTTAAAAGATTCACGTGTTCCTGTCCCTTTTAGCCCTGTTAAAGTCTGCAGATTAAGGAGGGCCAGAGTTCTAGACTGGAGGGAGGCTTGAGTTGTGCAAGTGACTCGACTGTTGTGGTATTGTTTTTAAGTAAAAATATGTTTTTACCATCAACGTTGTGCGTCGAGGATACTCTTTTTCACAGCATCATAAAATAATTTATTAATTGAAATTGCATGTGTTCTTTGGCATGGGGTGGCAATCGTTGCAGGGAAGGAAGTATCCCTTTAAAAAATGTTTGAACTCGGAGAGAGGTGCTGGAGGAGGAGGAGGAGGAGGCGGAGGCACTGGAGCAGGTGGAGGCGGCCTCCTCAACACGTCGAGGAGGCGCTTCTCTATCTCTCCCTCCCCCCCACTCTCCTTCCTTTCTGTGTCCTCACTGTTTCAAATGGAAACAACATTTTTGGGTCAGGTAACAGACAAAAATACATTCAACATGAAAGGCTATGAGTACATAACTGACATACTCATAACATGCCATTCACGCATAGGGACCCTCATGACCACATAAATGAAGTGTAGCATAAAATAAACGTCATTTCTCTCATGTTAAATGACATACCTGGGGCAATAGATGTGGTGACCGCAGCAGGTGGTGGTGGAATGGATTCAGAGGCAGAAGCAGCCTCCGGCTCCTCACAGCTTGTACAGGTTAGATCTTCTGAGGTGACAAGAGGTAGTTATTAATCTATAGAACAAATCATGAGTTTGTCATGCTGGTTATGGGCGTGCGTGTGTCTTCTCTTATCGACCAACCCCCCTAGGTCACTCGCTGTCCCTGCTGCTGCCTCTGAACCCTGGTCCTCGACTGGGTACTCTGCAATCCCGTCTTCCACCTCTTTGATGGCCCTGTTGCTGACCCACTCCTCTTTCCCGCCTCTTCTTCGTCTCTCGCTGAGGTAGGTGTCCCTCAGGCACTTCCATCTCTTACGGCAGACATCCTCTGACAAGAAAAAACCTATGTTGTGTAATCAGAACTGAACTGTTGAATGGTAACTGCTAACTAACTAGCTTGGTTCATAGTTAAGTACAATTGATAGCTGGAATAAAGTAACTTTTAAAGTAAAGTAGTATTAAAAAAAATTACCAGTTAGCCCAGCCTCTTGGCTCACCTTCTGCCAGGCCCTTGCCTTCACCGTCCGGTCCTTGTAACCAGACAAGGTGCAATTAAAAAGCTCAGGCAGAGCGGACACCAAAATAATAATTTTCTCCTCCATTTAGCAGTAGTATGATCTTGATCAGGAAATGAACGCTACGTCACTCAAGGGAGTGGAACGCCGATTGGCTGGCATCACGCGAATTTCGCGTCAAAGTTGAAATATTTAAACTCCAGCGGATTTGTCGCGCCACAAATCCTCGTGAACGAACTCACCTGTGCAGGGCGAAAAAATTCGCCCGATACGCGTCTCTACGTTCACTTGTCGCCCCTTCGCGTTCGGTGTGAACGAACTGAACAATTGCACAATAAACGGTCAAACTTGACATGAATAATTATCATTTGAATCCACAAACAACATATGTGTAATCCGGGGCATATAAAGACTGGGACCAGAAAATAATTACTTTCTCTACATTTGAAACCCACTCACATTTTTCGATCTCATAGGTCCCATGGGCTCTACAGGAAGAGGCGTGACTTAGCCACTCTAACAAGCAGGAAGAAGCAGTAAATATCCGGCCCTTATATATTTTTTAAAGAAATATGGAATGATAGGATTGTTTTTAGCCATCTGTTGCTTGTGTCATCTTTTGTATTTATATCCACACATCGGCTTTGTAGCGGGGAGCGATTTGATTGGCAGTATGCGTCTACAGAGACTTGTCCCCTATGTCAGACACGCCCTCGGCCATCCGTTGACGGACGCAATCGCATACATGTAGTGTAGTGTCATCACCACACTCTAAAACCCGACGCAGAACCACGACATAAACGCTCACTACTGCGTCGAAGCGTCTGCGTGGTCATTCAGTAGCGGGAACGTGGGACCATAGAGAACACTCCACTGTTCTGTGGTCGGATATAAAGCTAGGGCCAGAGCCGAGAGGGGTTTAGTATAAGTCGTCTACGTCGAACCCTCCCTCGATCTCTGAAAACATGACTTCCCTCGCTCGAGCTTTGTCTAATTCCAAATCCAGCGACGCGGAGTCTCTGGACAGCCTCTCCAAAGCGATGAGAAACTGTACGCCGCATGGCAGTAGGCGAGAGGTTCGGGTACTGGTCATCAACACCGGAGGAACCATCGGAATGAAGAGTCATAACGACGGTAACTATATCCATGTTCTCAGATGAGCCGGGAGAGAGTATCACGCTTCTAGGGAATCATCTGATGGACCATCTACTTGGACATTTAGGATGTAGATTACGCTGAGTCTACTACGTGCGTTAGTGAGTAATTCATTGCAAAGAATAATAAATAATAACTAACAACTACATACTGCTGTTTAGGTTGAAGCATCACACTCCTATGCACACAGGCACGCTGTTCAATCATTTCGCTGAAGGTTGGGATCTGGAAGAGCGCTGGTCAACTGTGTCTGTGAAGGTTTCAAATCAACCTCGTGTCGACTCATTGATAAAGAGTGTTCTTGATCAATGAAGAAATAAAATAAAAGCTGCTTCACCAAGCTTGGATCAATCCAAGCTGAGGGCTGAAGTTTGCTCATAACACGCAAGCAGAAGAGAGATGTATGTTGTCCTAAACCATAAACAATATTTGTTAAACACACACACTGGAACGTTGAGACAAATTCCTATTATGTTCTGCATAAATGGCATTAAAGAAAACATCCTAATCCTAATGCTAAATGCTACACCAAGATGTAGGAACCTGGTTTTAGTCTTCACTGATCGAGATTCGGTAAGAGCAGTAGCTTAACACTTTCATCTTTGGCACCAACAACTATTTTCAGGTTTATCTTTATTTAGCTGGGGGAAAGTGAATCAACCTGATCATTCCTGCAATGTTCCCTACCTATAGAATTATAAAATTATAAAAGTCTGACCCCACTGGAGTCATTCACCCATATGTCCAGTAATAGGGGTGGAGCGAGTTGCCCTTCTTCATAAACAGTAACTCAATGCTGACTGTGTAAATATAACTACTCACGCTTGCAGTCGAGGGTGACAGAGCCCAGCACACAGGTTCATGTTTCAAGCGGTGACATCAGACGTGATGACGGA
The DNA here is from genome assembly GCA_900291075.1 of Melanogrammus aeglefinus. Taxonomy (NCBI): domain Eukaryota; kingdom Metazoa; phylum Chordata; class Actinopteri; order Gadiformes; family Gadidae; genus Melanogrammus; species Melanogrammus aeglefinus. The sequence goes on from OLKM01001598.1 coordinate 92,570, forward strand.
ATAACATTTTATCAGTTTTGTGGTTTTCTTCCCTAAATTGTTCAGTGTGTTTTCCTATGCTTCACAGTATTGGAAGGCCAATACTGAGATAGGAAGGAAGGCTTTCTTGGATTTCATTTGGGTGAAGTCGAGGGGATGCATTTCTATATGAATTCACATATTCTATGCAATCAATTCCTTTTGTGATATGTGATGTTTTTTAAACAATTTGCCTGTTTTTTTGGAGCGTTCAAACCATCAAGTAGTAATAACCACAAAGTGCACTGAAAGGTTAGGCAACAACTGTGTGATAATAACAGCAACCCACAGATTCATGGAAAGCTTAAATTGGCCTTGCCCAAATACAATAACAAACATGGAGGTCTTCCTGACATGCAGTATGTCTGAAGGCACATATCAACTGCAAATGTCACAGCTGAAATTGACGGTTGATAATGTACTTCTCTTCAACTAAGGGAAACTTCTCTTCAACTAAGGGATAGATCCAATGGTTTATATGTATTGAAATAAAAAATCGTATTAAAGTACTTCAGTACGAAAACATTTCCTCAAATGTAGTTAAAACTTCTCAGGTTTGCCATATGGCAAGCAAACTTGATATACAAGCTTGCATGCCATGAGTGCAGTCATGCATGCATTGTATTGACAAATAAAATAATATATACTGCCTGAGAAATCTCTTTATTTAGCATTATGATTACAAATGGTACGATATAATAAATGGAGGAACCCTACTCGAATGTGTAAACTGAGACTAAGGCTTACGAGTTTTAATTTCTTGCATTTTCAGGTTCTGTTTAAGGTTTCGGTTCAAACGATTTCTCTCAATCTGTGAATACGTTATGTAACACTAACATGTAAACAAAATTTAAAAAAAAAGTTATATTATATTCTTGCACATGTGCGCCAAGTGCATTTTTCCTTGTTACCAGCAGAGTTCACTGTCAGTCAGGTTTCTGGGCTGCTTGATTGTAACACCGCCCCAAACGCACGCCTCTCAAAGACCGATTGTTTTTGTCTCACCCCCAGTCCTCTCACCGGAATCCAATGCGTTTGTGGAGGGCCTGCGAAAGTTGACCACCTTCCACGATGAACAATATGCCCAGGACACAGGGTTGTACGAATTCTACGATACCCCGGACAAAACACTGGTCCTGCCGTAAGCCTTTCGTCCACCAAGACATCCCTTCAATATCATATGTCATAAGTATATTGCCTGTTAAGCCCTTTGAGACTGTACCTGTGATTACCTGGCTACACAAATAAAATTGAATTTAGCAATCCCATTGGACTATTTAGGGGTCACCATCGCATGACTAGTAAGTTCCACACTAACTAATTAATATTTAAAAGTTAAGTATTTGTCGACCTGATGTGTGGGCTAAGGTTGTCGAAGATGTGTTTCATTTTACTATGGACTCCTGCTAAAGAATGGAGGGTTCATTTTGAACTTCTAGCAAGCTACAGCACTATGTAAAGGCAAAGTCATGGTTACATACTTTTGTATTCATCTCTTGATTTATATTTAGTAGCACCAGGGGTACAAAATAAAGCAACAGCCCCACCACCTCCCACCATTACTGCAACAGATACACTCTGCATCCTTTCTTCCTACTCTCAACTGCTGTGTTGCCCCGACAGGAACCCAAGCAGCCATGCTGAAGAGCGCTTTAAACGGTATTGTAGTACTGGAGAGTGACATTGTGTGTGTCTCTACTATGCTTTATCGTGGCGCCTGAAATCCTTGTGCCACGAGCACGTTTTAAGATCCTGCTTGCAGTTCAGAAAAGGCCTTGCTGAGATTCCCGAGGCACATTGACAAGCTACTGTATTGGTCAGTTTTTTCATGGGTCATGTGACATCAGCCGTCTGTGTGACTTCAATACAAGTAGAGAGGGTGGCAGGTTGTGGGCTCAAAGACAAAGCTTTGAAGAAAAGGCTTTGTGTTTGTGGATTTTGCTGATCTCCTGGGGTATCTCTCCTTCTGAAGCTGTTAACTCCTTTTTTTCTACACTTTTGAGATAATGAGTTGAGATAATCCTAATTGAAAATGTGCATGTGTTTTGCAGTGCATTTTGGATACGTGTTGGCATGTTCAGCATGATTAAATAATGAATGTATTTTTTACTAATTTTTTCAGTAAAGGTAATGGCGAGAGGTAATGGTGAATGAGGAAACCCCATCAGACCCCGGCCTGATGGGGGCGCTGTTTATCATTTGCTTTTGCCTAGAATATGTTAAACATTGATTCCCAGGGACGGAATAGGTTTTGGCTAATGATTTATCCAGATGCTTTATTTGTTGTTGATTGAGAGACGGGCCACAAGGCCGGCCCACACCCCCACAACCTTTATCCCCCCCCCCAAAAACACACGCACAAGCACAGATTCGTATGTTAGTCGTCCATTCATGACACAGCGGGGCATCCTAGCTTCAGTATGCTATGCACTACCTTGTCACACCGCTACACTGGCAGCCAGAGAAATAATTTCCGTTAGCGTATTGTCCTGGTGGCACCCTAAACTGATCCACAACATGTTCCAGGGCTGCACGTTGGACCAAGGGCTGACTGTTGGTATTGTCAGTCGGTCTGTCATTTTTCAAAAATGGAGCATCCCTCCCCCTGCTGCTTTATCTATCCCTCCCCCCCCCCCCCCTTCTCTGTGACTAGAGAAAAGGGCCCTTGTTATTCAGAGGGGTGCCGTCCGCAGACACAGAAGGGGATCTGCTGTACAGTCCCATCGTTTCGTTGAACATGCTTGGGTTTTTCAAACATTTCCCATCCGTGCTCTCCAGTTTAAGCATACACTAGGATTAACAGAATGAACGTGTGATTTCCTGTGTGATCCATTACTCCTTTTCATTGTTGTGCTGAATATCTGCCTTCGTTGTAACTGCTGTATTCACTTTTATCTACTGGGTAATGTACTTGATAATTGCAAAGTCGGCGTCTTTTCACAGGTCGTACAAGGAAAATAAAAGGGTAGTGTACACCTTTCTAGAGTACAGCCCCTTACTGGATTCCTCCAACATGACGACCGAGGACTGGGGGAAAATCGGGAAGGACATCGAGGTATGTGATGCCCAATTATCAGTTTCTCTGCAGCACATCAATTATCATGCCTTTTGGGTAGCGAAATGTTAGTTGAAAAAAACAAGGCAAGAAACCTACCTGCAGGCATCATAGAGCATGATTTTTCACACCCTTCTGCTCATCAATTAAATATAAGGTGAAACATTTAAGAAGGCCTTGCTGGTGGGTGTTGGATAGATGTGTCTGCTCATTGACTAAACAAAATGTGTTTTCCATAGATTGGTCATCTCACCCTTTTTAAACCATCTTATATTTGTCTCGGTAGAAAAACTACGAGTGCTACAATGGCTTTGTGATCCTCCACGGCACAGACACCATGGCCTACACGGCCTCCGCCCTGTCCTTCATGTGTGAGCACCTGGGCAAGCCTGTCATCCTCACTGGCTCCCAGGTAACGCCTGCGGTCCGACGAGGTCTGGGCTGACACCACAACAGCCCCCTGGATAATGCTATGGGGTCCCGGTCAAAATGTGACGGATCAGTTGAGGCTGCTGATGCAATCCCGCTCTTTTATTATTTTATGACTGTGGCACTTAAATTTCCCTTTGGGAACGAATCGGAGCATAGAAGTAGTCGGTATGTCTGTCTGTAGCATCGTATCCTAGTTATCTTTGGTGTATACATGGAATGGGTTAACCTAACAATTGGTAGTGCTTGGTGGTACTTAGTTCTATGAGCGTACTTACTGTGCTGGCAGTGTCGTTATCCTCATCCTCATCTTTATCCGCTCATCCGGGGTCGTGTCGCGGGGGCAGCAGCTCAAGCTTTATTTAAACTGTCGTTATACAGTATATATTGTTTCTCCTTCTTCCGACAAATGTACTTGTTGTCAGTCGCTTTGGATAAAGCGTCTGCTGAATGCCCCAAAATGTCAATGTAAATGTCTGTCTACTTTACTTTTTGTATCGACAGGATAGTAGATTGTGTTGAAAGAGTGAGGGTGTGACATGTAGCATAAGACATTTAAACCCGGGTAACCAAGGCATAGTGTCTCCCGACTGGTTTGCACATCAGTGGGGTTAGTCACGATGCGCCACTTTTTCGATGTAATTATTTGATTTGAAAACATAAACTTTCTTCCAGGTGCCAATTTATGAAATGAGGAGCGATGGCAGGGACAACCTGATGGGGGCGCTGCTGATCGCTGGTCTGTTTGTCATTCCGGAGGTGAGCAATAAGAGGCTGCTACTGTTGGCTACTGCAGGTAGATACTACATGTTGCTGCTGCTGTGTCAGTTGATTCTTCTATTAACATTTGTTTGTACAACAACCAATTTGTAAATCGGACAGAAAATTTGTCATTGTTGTAATTGACAATTTGTTATAGTTTTATGTGGAGGAAAGGAAACAAAACTGTTAACATTCTCAGTCAACGAGATTGTTGGCTAAACGTTGGCGTGTTTCGCAACAGCAGGTGATTATCTCAAACAGTAAGAGGACTGTCGGGGAGTTCAACGAGATACTAGGAAGACAATAAAACTAACTGATTATACTCCCTTTTTACAGGAAAGATTAAACCGTTGATATGTTTGCCACTATTATAGCTGAATTCACTTGTCTAGCGAGTGAATGAATCTATAATGGTTTAGCTTGAACAAACATCCTTCCCGACAGACGTTTTGCTGTCCTCATCAGAAAGATTGTACTATTATTGTACAACATATTCCTCTATCAAAATACATTGTTCACCTGCACGTCTCTTCCTATCAAGGTATGCGTGTACTTCCGCAACAAACTGTACAGGGGAAACCGCGTCACCAAAGTGGACACCGGGAGTTTCAATGCCTTCGCCTCCCCTAACCTGCCCCCCCTGGCCAAGATGGACGTGGATATAACGGGTAATGGATGAATACATGGATGGATGGATGATTGAATGGCTTGTCATGGTGCTATCTTATCGTTTGTATTTCCAGTTGTGGTTACCGTGGAGATTTAGTTAATGCTCGGTCCCCCACAGTCAACTGGGACACGGTGTGGAGAGCCAACACCTCCACCAAGTTCCGCCTGAGCACAGAGCTGAACCGCAACGTGGGCCTGCTGAGGCTGTTCCCCGGCATCACCGCGGCAACCGTAAGTCAGCCAGGGGAGGAGGGGAGACGGCGGGAGATAGCTACAAATAGGGGAGGGAGGGAGGGAGGGAGGAGGGAAAGGGGTTAAGGGAGGGAGAAAGAGGGGAAAGGGATGGAGGTATATATATTTAGTCAAATTCAACTAGTGGGCTATCACTAAAGCTGCGTTTTGATTGGCTGAGCTACTAGGTAGGCTATAAGTTATAGCCTACTATAACTTCGGCCTCATGGGCTATTGAGTCATAGCCCATTCGGGCTTGAGGGATAATTGTTAAATATAAAGGGATGGAGGGTATATATATATATATATATATATATATATATATATATATATACGGGGAGTCCACAGGGGAGGGAGAGGGGGAGGATTGGAGAGCGTGTGATCCATAGTGTGAACCTCGTGGTCACAGGTGGTTTTGTATGTTGTCTCAGGGGGTGTTGAGTCAGTCTGGAAGTCTTCTGTATGGTTCTTGGTCATCAGTTGGGAATGACTCATTATGTTTTGTAGTCATTCATTCTCTCACATGCAGAGGGATCAGAAAGGTCATAATAAAACTATTGAATCAGAGATAACTCATGACCTGTCTCTGGTTTGTTTTCATTGGCAACATTAGTGACATCGAAAATCATCCAAATATTTTTCCTATTTTGCTATTAGTTTCAAGCCCATTAGTGGGTGAGAATATTCGTTGTCCCAGAACGAGATTGCACTAGGAAATGTAAATTTAAAAACAAACATTAATTTTCAATCATGATCTTGTCTGCAGTATTGGCGCCATTCCATTATCTCAACGCGTGTGAATTAGTCAAAATACCTTTTGCTTTTGTCTTCTTTGACATCCATATGTGTCAACTACTACGCATGTGTATGTGTACTGCACAGGCTTTGCTCAGTTATAGGAATACATTTCACTATGTTAAGGCGATGGGCTCCAAACAACACAAGGCTATGGTATGAAGGAAGCCCTCCATCTAGCCATGTGTCTGTCTTCTAAAGTATTGGTAGTAGCGGTATTGGTAGTAGTGGTGGTATCCGTTCCTCTGCAACTTCTTACAGAATTCTGAGAATAGCATCCATGTTTTACACAAATATTTGCTTGAGAAAGACTTTGTTTATTTCCTTCCCTGTAGTCGTTAGTCGCCTGACCCCTGTTTGTAAACGGCCGAAGTCCCATGTTGCATTTTCACTTAAATATAGGCCACCCACAAACCGAATTGGACCCTCAGTCCAATTCGCCTCGCCACAGGAGCCCTTTCCCGTTATAAAGTCTGGTGTTTATGCCTCTAAAGGGACCTGACGCCTACTGCAATGGCAAATAGGTATTTAAGTCAAATGTCTTTATCTGCCACACTCCTGAAGGACCAGGAGACACCAAATGTTTGTCTCACTGCGTGGCTTGTCAGCTGCACTCGATAAACTACGACAATCCAAGAAGATCCACTCACAATCTGGCCTGTTAGATCTCAGTCTGACGCCATATTGATTTCCTCAATTTATTTTTCCAATTTATTTTTGTGTTTTGTGATTTCACTTATGCCAGTACTACACTGGCTCTGTTCGGATGTCCCCAACAATCCTTTGGCTCCAGGAAAGTATGAAGTCTGGTTATGGGCCATGACTGATTACCCACTAAAAACCCAGTTGGCCCGGGCATTATAATATTTAGTTTTTCATCCAGAGATGAAAGGAGAGCTGCGTTCCTGTCTCCGTCTGCTCCTGTGTTACCCCTTCAACCATCAAAAGTCTCCGTCTCTAGCTCTGTCGCTAGCTCTGTCGCTAGCTCTGTCGCTAGCTCTGTCTCTAGCTCTGTCTCTAGCTCTGTCTCTAGCTCTGTCTGTCTCTCTCTTCTCTATTTTCTCTTCTCTTTTCTATGTCTCTCTCTATGTCTCCCTGCCTGCCTGCCTTGGGTCACATTGTTCACTGTACCGCAGCAGTTTGCTTTGGGTTCGAAGTGCTTCAGTCTGTAACGAGAGGCTTGGGGCAAAAGTGTATCCGCCTGTTGTATCAGCAAACGGCCCTTCCTGCCGGGCTTTTTGAGTGCTGCGCACCTGCCCCACTTTATGTTCAGAGTGACGATACGAGCCTAGTTACATTCTTTCTGCTCATGTCTTTCTAAGTTCTCTGGGTGCCCGTCAAGCGGTGACGGGGGAAGCGGCAAAAGACAACAGCCAGATGTGTGCTTTTAGAGAGGAAGCCTGGGATCCACAATGCAGGTAGGAAGATGATGGGGTAGGAGTAGAGCCGATCATGCTAGAAACGCAGGGACAGGGCATGATGAATGGATTCAGTTTTCAGCAGAGATGAAAGGCCAAATTATACTTGTGTGTTGAGTTGTAGGTACGCAGCAGGTCTCGCGGTCGGGATGCAGTCACGATTCCGAGTCTGTGGTTCTGAGCCTTCTCTGCAGAAAGTCACTTATTCAGCGACATCTAGTGATCTCTTTAACGGGGAGCTGATGTGTCGTACAAAGGAACATGTGTGAAAAGTAATCAGAAATGCACCAACAAACCCAGTGGGGAAAGGCGAAGCTGGTGGTGCTTCTCCATCACCCTGACTTGTAGTTAGGTTTTCGGAAGGGGGCACATAACCTCTGGGACTCTTAGGGGCTCTTGCAGGAGACGGAGACCCAGCGACCGACACAAAGTCCCATGTAGCCTCGACTCCACCCGTATGTCTGGTCGGTTCTCAGTGGAGTCCATGCATGGCGTGGTCTAACGCGTCTGCTCCGTGTGCGCAGGTGAGGTCGTTCCTGCAGCCACCCATGGAGGGCGTGGTGCTGGAGACCTACGGCACCGGGAACGCCCCCGACAACCGCCAAGACCTCCTGGACGAGCTGAAGGAGGCCACCGACCGCGGCGTGATCATTATCAACACCACCCAGTGTCTGAGGGGCACCGTGTCCAAGGTCTACGCCACGGGCGAGGTAGGAGCTAGCGCGGGCTAGCCATCGGAGAAGGGCTTCTCCTGAATGGGTCAGTGGTAAATGGTAACAAAACTGTGAATAACAACGCAAACAAATGCTATTGGGAAAACGACCAACCAGGGGCGTGACTGAAGCCACATTTGAAAGTGGTTCTTCAATCTTAATTAATTGGAATTTAAACGAACTGAATCCTACCATCGTCCTGTGCATTTTTTAAATGCAGTCGAAATGTCGTCAAAACTGAAATAAGAGGAATCGTTTGGAGGAGAAGTCCCTAAAATGGCAGAGGAGGAAAATGAGCCCTTGGATGGTAGCCACCTGCCTGCCTCTCCCCAGGTCCTGTATAAAGCGGGGCTGCTGCCCGGCGTGGACATGACCCCCGAGGCGGTCCTCTCCAAGCTGTCTTACGTTTTGGCCATTGAAGGGCTGGACCACCAGACCAAAAAGAAGGTGGGTCTTGCATTTAGATTTACATTCAGGGCATTTAGCAGATGCTTTTATCCAAAGTGACTTACAATAAGTACATATGTTAGAAGGAGAAACAATATATCGCTGTCGGTACAGTAAGCACGTTTGTAGTGCCAAGCGCTAACAATTGTTTGTCAGTTTAGCAACATCGCCGGCGATGTGGTTGTGACTACTGCTGACCCCACGTTTGCGTGCCTATCTTTTGGGTTCCTGCACGTACCTCACACGGTCCAGATGATGGCCGAGAACCTGCGAGGGGAGATGATGGCAGACCTGGCGGGAGCCAAGCTCAACCTGAGCGACAGCCGCTTCATCCAGGTCATCGCCAAGTCACTCAGCATCAGCTGCAAGGAGGTCAGTCTGAACGGGAAGATGCTTTACGTTTTACGCCCTATGTGAGATGCAGCATGTGGAAAGTTCAGTGTTTTTCAATGAGGTGCAAGCCTCTGTCTCCATCAGCCAGGGATTCTGCACACCACATACGATCGGCTTGCAGGTAACCTTTGATAAGGACTTGGAGGCTTGGCTAATTGTAGACGTGTCCATGTCGAGATGTGAGCCATCCGCCATGATTTTGTGTTCTGAATTTGGGCCGTTGTCGTACCACTGACATCTGTTCTATTCCAAACAAGCAATTGGTGTATATTTTATTTTTTTCCAACACAAGTAAGCCTAACCAAACAAGCCCTGGATTGATAGTTTTCTCAAACAGTGCCGGCATACTCCACAAGTGTTTAGACGCCACTGGGCATGCTTGGGAGTCACACTTGGGGAACAGTGAGAATGTCATGCCATGGCTGCGATGATTCTGAGCATTTCAACAATTCGTGAGGGGAAAGTGTAAGCGGGGCCGTTTTTTAAATGATGGGAACGCAGCCTAAGCCTTTACTTCTGGATCCCAAATGTGCTCAGTGCCCAGCGCTAGTGTCCTTGACCGTCGGCGGGAAAGGTTGATAGCAGTTGGTGTCCCACCCCGCCCTGCTCGTGATGACCTGTATCTGAAGAAAAGATTTGGGATAAACAGCCACTGAAGGGCGGGACTAAAGTCACATTTGATGGTGGTTCTTCAATCTTAATTGAATTGAATTCAAAGTAACTTGCTCCATCCTAACATTGTCCTGTCCAGTTTGTGAATACAGTCGATATTGAAAGGGGGATACTACTGTGGCAGTAATGCTAGTACTCGTTTTCACCGTGTTGCAGAGATAAGATGAGAATAGGATTCGTTGATAGCTCTGTCAAAAGCGACGGATAAAGCTTCCCTGATTTTGAATGACTCCCCAGGAGCTGGAAGCCATCCGCGACGCCCTGACCCCCCCGCTGGCCTGCGCCGCCGCCAAGATCGGCGACGTGGAGGCTCTGGAGTCCATCCGGGAAATGGCAAGCAACACTGAAATAAACGCATAATAATAATGTCGCATGCAAGGTAGGGCTGCAACGATGAGTCGATCAAGCGAGAAAATTCATTAAATCTTATTTTGATAGTCATTTATCAAGTATAAGTATAAAACAATTAATTCCTAAGCTAGAATAGGCAATTTATTTCAGAAGCACTTATTTTTGTTCTCTTTACATCCTCAACAGTAATCAATAAAGCAAACGCTCTGGGGGAAAAAAACTAGGGAAAAGAAAGAAATGGCTGGTCTGTGGTTGTCGCAGGCCGTCTGTCTACTTACCTACCCTGCTCCCTGCACACAGTCTGCCCATGCACTGGTCACGCATGGCCAGAGCTTTCCAAAAGGCTAGGCAGAGCTATTGCTAAAGCGAGCGAGCGAGCGAATGTGTTTCAGGAGAGTCACTTTGGAGGAAGGCCTTCAAAATCTACCTCCAAATTGACTAACCGTACTGAAATGTTGTTTTTTGTTGGCTTGTTAGAAAAATCAAGCACTTTTAAGCCTTCTCTTTGTAGTCTGCTGCCTTGTGATGAAATTTGCTTTGACATTTTATTGTCAAAATTATTGATCTGAAAAAGATCCTGTTAAGATACATCAACTATAAAAGAATCGTTAGCTGCAGCCCTAAGGCCAAGACATTGAACGCAGCAGCTTGACAGTTTTACAGATCTACAAGATTGATGGTTTGATGTAACTTTATTAAGTCTCTCTAACGTTGATCGCTTCTGTTACTTTGAGGGACCTGGAGGTTAAGATCGGCCGTGTTTCCATTGATTCCGTTTTTCTATCGTTCCTTAATAAATATATATCAGTCAGCTGTTTTAACTAGATCATCATTCGGTCTTCATTTTACCAAAACACTAACGGCAGTCGTGGTGTGTGGACTAGGGGAGTTACCTGAGTGTCGGCGACTACGACGGACGCACACCGCTGCACATCGCTGCGTGCGAGGGCCACCTGAAGGTGGTCCAGTACCTCCTGGACCACGGCTCCACCGTCCACAGCCGGGATCGCTACAGCGACAACCCCCTGTCTAACGCAGTGCGCTTCAGGTAACCCCCGCAATAGCATTTGTGAAGGACTCTGCTCAACTGGCTTTTAATCATTTTAATAATAATAAACAGCATGCCTGGCAATTAATCAATCCTGCGTACCTTTTCTTTTTGTCACCACCACTCATTCAAAAAGAGCGTAGGATGGTAGACGCCGTATTGTCCCCTGTGTTTGCACCTCAACAACACGGACACCTCCCAACAAGTGCATCTTTATTCTGTCGCAACCCCCCTAATTATACTCATTGGTGCCCGATTGTTACTGATGCTCCTATGTTCCCCCCCTCCGCCCGTCTGTGGTCTCCTGCAGACACAAAGACATCGTGAGGCTCCTGCGGAAGACCGGAGCCCACCTGTCCCGAGAGCAGCTGGCCCTCTCGGGCACAGAGCTGTGCAGGTGAGACGCGCTCGGAGATGGTATGGGGGGGGGGCAAGCGTTGAGACGACCACCCCCACACTCGTCATCACAGCTACGACCAGCCTCCCCAGTCTTGACGCCAAACGGCAGCAGGAATGCTCCCAGGCTGCAAAACTGCGGCTCTCCTCATCTCCAGCATCTCTCTCTCTCTCCCTGGCCCCCGTGCTCGCGGAGCCTGGCTCCTCCGTGTGGCCCCCACGCTCGGGGTCGCTGGACCCAGCGGCTCCGTCACGGTCCGGATGCTATCCTGCTGCGTTACAACATGTCCTGTAAAACGTGTTGGTTGAAGATCTGATAAGGGGCCCGCAACGTGTCCATAACGATTGATTACCACGTCGCCAATCATGAAGTGCATGCACCTACTTGCATTTCACTGTCGCTGATGCTTGCTTGCTGGTTGATATGACTGCAGCGGTTTAGATATTCTGGTCGTTTAGTGGAACGGCGGCTGTACATCTAGGGCTACTCTGCCCTCTGATACCTTGTGTGTTTTTAGCCTAGCGGCGCACGGAGACCTGGATGGTCTGCAGATCTGGCACCTAGCCGGGGCCGATCTGAACACCCCCGGGTACGACGGACAGACGCCCCTTTCAGTGGTTAGTAGTGGAGTCCTTTTACGTTTCCTTCTCCTCCCTCACTCTCCTAAAAACACCCCTCTTACGCACTTATTGTATGTTGTACGTCCTGGCACTTCAAAACAGTACGTAGCATCATGTAGCCTGTAGCGTCTTATCATAGCTATCTTCTTTGTAAACGGGGAATGGGTTAACCTAACCATTGTTAGTGCATGGACCTTGGTTCTATGAACATCCTTACTGTACAGCCAGTGATGTATGGTATCTCTTTCTTCTGGCAAATATACTTATGTAAGTCGCTTTGGATAAAAGCGACTTACTGTCATGTTTGAACATGACAGTAACTTGTTCCTCCTTCCAGGCCATGGGGGCTGGAAAGTTGGAGGCCGTCGCTGCTTCTTAAGCGCCTCCTGAGTGCCAAGGATCAGGTGAGCCCTGATTTCAAGTTTAGCTACAACCTTCCCCCCCCCACACACACACTCCTAATAAGACGACACAAGGCAGTAAACCCACTGAACTTTAGTGTGTTTCTCTGTCTCTCTGTTATCAACTCTTGTCTGTCTTGTCTTGACGCCAATTCCAGGAAAAAGGTGATGAGTAGGATGATGGTAATGATGGTGACGGGGGTGAGGTAAATGATATTCACTGTCTATGTGTGTATAACCCGTGGGATTGTCCTGTATCTGGATTCTGACCTCCCTTGCATGCTCTTTGGAATCTTCCTTTGACTTCCTTAAGGATTTGTTATTGTTCCTTTTCCCCCTCCTTCTGTGTGTGAATTTTTCAGCTCTCGTTATTCTTATTTGTGGGTATATCCCTACACTTGATGTGTATGGAGGGCAAAGTTTCTACACTTTTGTATTGATAAATTTAAGGTCTTGTTTGGCCCATCTTGTAAGGAAAAACCACTCAAAGTTACAGTTTAGAAGCATGGTTATCATAGGGACCATGTTGTTAATCCTACCCCCCCCCATACCTACTCCTGCTTGGGGCTGGATCTCCAGGAAATGCCTGCACACCTCAAGCCTGTGCCAACTGCTGTCCCTGAAAGCTGCCCATCTCTGTGTGCCCGTGTGCATGCAGTCAGAACAAAGCAGCCATAGTCCTCCGAACAGGCAGCCTCCGCTCCCCACGGCCCCCATCCCCCTGTACCCCATTCTAATCCCATCTCCTCTCGCCCTTCTCCCTCAGAGGGGGGATCAAGCCCAGCAACCCCCCGCCCCCCCGGAGAGATGCTAGACCCGGGAGGGCTCCTACGCCAGCCGGGCTCACTCACTGCCCTCCCCAGAGCAGCGCCATCGCCTCCCCTTCCAATGTTCCAGCGAGTCCTGCCGCTTCAGCGCTTCCTCGTTCCCTTTGTGACGCGCGTCTCCGTACGCCACCAAACACTGAGCACATGTGAACCTTTATTTCTGCCATCACTTTTCGCCAAGGTTATGTGTGTGTGAGTGTGTGTGTGTTATTTTGATGTTCATCTATTGTATGTTCTTGTAAATGTTGTTTTTACAATTGTCCGTACCAGGCAATCAGGGACTCTGCTGCCAATGGCTCAAAAAGACGTGTGGCGATGAGAACTTGATAAAGAAATTGTCACGCTTTGTCTGGGAGTCTGTATCCCACCTGCTGTTTTAGACATCTGCTGGCCGGAGAGCTTCCTATCTATGGGTTTATGAATTAATATGTCGGTAGTCTCTGTTAACTTACTAGAATTGATTACGAGATTGCATCGTTGAATATTGTGAAATGGAAAGATGATTTTTATTAATATTGTGAATTAATAAGATCTTATTCAAGCGATCAACGAAATCAGCATCTGTGAACCTTAGAGCATATACATGCAACCGTCCACTTCGCCAATCGTGTGTGTGTGTGGGTGTGTGTGTGTGTGTGTACGTGTGTACGTGTGTACGTGTGTGTACCCACATGCTTGCACTTTTATTAAACCTAGTGCTACACTTGCACTTGAGATTCTTGAACCATTGTTTCCGGCCTTCTGTATGCTGTTGTCTCTGCTGCTGAACTAATTGAGCACTGTGCTGGACTTCAGGTGTTTTTAACTGAAGACGAGTTGTTATATTTGCAGTGCTTCATTATCACTGTTGACCATGTTTGTACCCAAAGCCACTTTTAAAGTAGTTACTTTAATGTATTCTTCTAAAGCAATCAATTAAGGTTTGTGTGAGTTTTGAATTTTCTGTGTTTTGTTGGACAGCAATCAGGGTTATGGTAAGGGTTTTGTGTCCCTGTCATATCAACTATGTTTAAATGCTGTTCCTGTTTGATTCAAAATAAAATGTTTGAAAAACATTTAATAAATACGTCCCATTCTTAATAAATCTCCTGTAATCAATGGTGAAATGTTATGTCCACATCGAGCAGCTTTGAAAAAGACAACCAACCCATGAAGTTAATTGTATATTTAGATATCGCTTGATCGTTACAGGATGAATCGCTACAGTTTTTTTTTTTTTTACAGTATTCTATTCTGCCCCTTTGCTTATAACATTACTATACTTTGCCATCTGGTTGATTCAGTAGCACATAACAGCCTGCAAATAAAAACGTGAGAAAACATAGTCGGCATGGGGCTCTCATGTTATTTCACAGTGCCTCAAGTTAACACTTCTGACTGCATACAATCAAATAGAATAGACAGTCAAGGCTACAATTGTTATTTCAAGTATTGTACTTAAATGTGCCTTTTCTCCAACAACAGAGCAACAACCTAACCCCAACACAACTCAAAACACCACATTAATGTGTTCTCTCTAGTAGAACAATATACTGAACCACATATTCAAGTAAAACATGCACTGGATTAATATATATAGATAGAACAATACAAAACATTTAAGAAGGATACAAATGAGGCATCAACAATGATAATACAAACTAATTTAAAACACACACAAGCTTCGGGTCCAATGTTTCCAGACGCAAGAAGAGTACCTTGTGTCACTGTGAGCAACATCAGTTAAAGACACAATAATCGTGTTCAAAGACTCAGTCAATCTACACATACACTACACATAAAATGTCTCATAACAGCATTAAAAGTGGGCACATTGTTTGTCACAAACATTTCTATGGCATTAGCCCCCAAGGGAGCATCATTACATGGCACTTGAATTTTTTCATTTTCGCTTTACTATAATTACAACACAGGTGGGCAGTATACAGTGGAGTGCAATACGTTTTGAAGAGCGATATTGTAACAGTACTACACAGAATTAGCGAGCCAACATGTTTGCCTGTCCATACAGTAAACCACACTGACGCTGCACATCATCATCATCATCATCATCACAGAGGTCATCTCTTATCACATGGTGATAAGACACACAGGTAAGACACACAGGTATTTAACCTTCTTTACAACCACTAGTGGTTCACCTGCAAGTGAGAAAGATGGAGAGAAAAGCTTCCTATCCTCCTTGGTTCTAGCAATCAGTATCACACTCTTTGTTGAGTTAATTTTAATATCATACATTATGCCATAATGAGAGCATACTCTAAGAATCTGCTGCAGTTCAGCACTTGAGGGAGACAGTACCACCAATCATCAGCGTAAGCACCGATTGAGGCTTCACCAAACAGCAGTTTACACTCATTTAGCTTTTTAGATACAGCAGATGATCCATGTTCAGATTTAATAGTAGCGGGGACAGAATTTCACCCTGATGCACTCCATCGAAGACATAGTGTGGACAAGGGTGTGGTGTAATGATGTGGGACAACGTCTCAATTTGCGGGACGTGTAAAAAGTAATGGAAATGGGTGACTGTCCCACACAAAGCAGGACATCTGGTCACCCGAAGAAAGAGTGATACGAGTACTGTTAATTCTAGGAGCGAGTAGAGAACATAAATTAGGAGGCAGCTCGTGCAAAATTGCCTTATAAAGAAACATAGAACAGTGTTCCATTCTACGGGTATATAGGAAGACAGACCCACTTTCTCCTGCAACTTGCAATTGTGCGTTTGGAAACCAATCATAGACTAATCGTAATGCTGCATGGTACACAGAATCTAGTATGAATTTGAATGCATATATATAAAATAACACAATAATCAATAATGGATAAAGAACTGTTTGGACAATTTTCTTCCTGGCACCAAAAGAAAAAAACGCATTTATTTCTATACAAGAAACCCAGTTTCCTCCTTATTTTTTTAGTAAGGCACTCAATGTGATGTTCGAAAGAGAGGTTTTCATCTCGGAAAAAGCCCAGGTATTTGTGGGTTGGGACTCTCGCAATCGCTTTGCTATTTAGAGTCACAATCTGGTAGTATATATTACATGTATATATTACATGTTTTTTTTACTTCTTGACAATGGAATCAGTTTTTGTCACTGGATTAAAGTACCAATCTTAGTACCAGTTCTTAATTCATGTAGGTTTTGCCTGAACAACATTAAAAGCCGATTGGAGGTCCTTAGTTGCACTTGCTAAAGATGAACAACCTGGACAACCTGATCAACAGCACAACCTGATCAACAGCACCCGTAAGCTCTGCCGAGAGTTTGAACGTGATCTATCTTGCAACATCCAGACTGATCCAAAGGCATTTTGGCGATACACAAATAGCAAATTGAAAAATCGCCCGAAACTAGGAGACCTGCAGCAAGAGGATTGCTCACTGACCAAGGATGACAGCAAGAACGCTCAATTGCCAAACAACTTTTTTTGCCGGTATCTTTACCAGGGAAACCAAATTGGACAACACGTCAGATCTGAGTCGGAGACTCAAAGGGGAGCCCATAGGAAATCTGGATATCACAGCTGAGATGGGAGAGAAAAAACGGAAGAATCTAAAACCCACAAAATCATCCGGACCAGATGGACCGCGCCCCAGAGTCCTTCAGGAAACAAAATCTACCATTGGCCTCCCTTCATTGATGTTCAACAATTTACTGGCTGAAGAACTGACTCCCGGAGCCTGGAAGACCGACAACATTACACAATCCACAAGAAGGGAAAGAAGGCAGTACCAGGCAACTACAGACCTATTAGCCTCACATCAGTTGCCTCACGTCTATTTTTGAGGTGCTCAATATTGGTTTGTCACAGGGAGGTCCTGTATGACCACGCTCCTGGTCACACTGGAGATATGGACAGACTGGCTAGATAGGGGAGAACCACTAGATGTCATATACCTGGATTTTAGGCCTAACCCTTTGACAGTGTGCCCCATACTCGTCTCCTCCAGAATTTGCGAGCTTATTGCGTGGGTCGCAAACTCCTGAACTGGATCCAGCACTTCCTTGTGCGCCGCAAACCGAGGGTGACCGTAATTGGTAAGCTCTCTGATTGGGCCACAGTACTGAGCAGAATCCCTCAAGGGAGCGTCCTAGGACCGATACTGTTTGTCATTTTCATAAATGACCTCCCTGAAATGATCCGAAGCACAGCGAAGATATTTGCTGACGACAACCAAATATCTTCAACAGAATAAATAACCCGAGACGACCAACGTCAGATCCAGGCAGACCGTGACCTCCTGCTTAAATGGCCAGAAGAATGGCAGCTCAGCTTCAATGAGGGAAAATGCAAAGTGGTCAATCTTGGCAGAAATAACCCCAAACTAGATTATACAATGAATGGTGTTACACTGATCACTGACACATCAGAGAAAGGCCTGGGCGTTACAATTAATAATGAGCTGAAGTTTCATAGCCACATAGCAAACACAGTTAACAAAGCCTCCAGAATGTTCGGTCTTGTGAAGGCAACTTTCCCAAGTCAGGTGCCTAGGTTGTTCTCTGCCATGGTTGAACCCACTTAAAGTATGGGAATGTAATCTGGACTCCACAATTTCAATCTGACAGCAAAGAGGTCGGGAAGATCCAAAGACGAGCTACGAAGCTAGTACCAAGCCTCTGATGCCTCCCTTATGACGAACGTCCCTCCAGCCTCAAACTAGCATCACTGATGCACGAGACGAGGCAGTGATATGATACCAGTTTACAAATTCGTGAACGGTATGGACAGAAGTGAGCCCAGGCTCTTCTTCCAATGACCCCAGCACACAGGGACCAGGGGCCACAGTCAGAAGAATAACAAGCAGCGGTTTTGGCTTGATGTGTGAGGCTCATTCTTTAGCCAAAGAATTGTAGCTGAATGGAACTCACTCCCTGAGAATGTGTTCATGAGTGATAGAATAAACTGTTTTAAATCAAGACTGGACCGCTTCTGGCGTTACCAGCAGTATAAGTTACCATGATTTTATAATTAAGTTGTTATATACATTTAAGACTGGAAACAAACAGTAATCGCGGCTCCATATTCCCGTATATATGGTATCAAGGTATGAAGCAGAACTATACATATTGGTTTCATCCGCATAAACATTTAATTTTGGGAGAGGACACCGTTAACTCTTTGTCCTAAGGATTTCCACAAGCAGATGTTGCTGATTGGTGTTAAGGCAGAAAAAAAAAACATTCAACAGAAGTAAGGTGGCCCTCAAGATGATGAAACAGGCAGTTTAGCAGCATCAGGGTGGCATCCTCTACACCCCTGTCAGCTCTGATCTAAAGAACCCTGCACCTGAACAGCCTGCTTTATCACCATCTCAAAAACCTTCACAACGAAAGATGTAAGTCTTACAGGTCTAGACAATAAGAGTCTATGTGTATTTACACTTCAACAATAGTTGAGTGTTCCCAGATTACTGGTATCTTTAGTAGCTGAAGAGTTTCCATAAAAACAATGTAAAAAATATATTCAAATCATAAAAAAAATAATAAAATTATGTTTATCAAACCTCAAGTAGAACTCAAAATCCAGCAAGTTATGTATCAGAGTTAAAACCATTGAGCCTAACTACCTTATTTCACCTCTCATAACACCAAGGTAATTGTTCATGTCGTTCCAGGGAGCTCTTGGTTTATTGCTTCTAAACTCTGTATTCATTTTAGCTTTCTTAATTCCCTCTCCTTGGCTGCATCACCTCTCTTAACAGTAGGATTATTATTTGCAGACCTTCTTTACCGAGTCTTTACCAAACCCAATGTAGCTAGCCGTTACTTCCGTCAGTAAATTGATATCGTCTGAGGCGCCCAAGAACACTGAGCAGTCTGTGCACTCAAAGCAGCCCTGAAGGACTGAGGTTTGTACTCAGACCAAACCTCCAGCCTTTGCTCACCACCTCCTCATGCTGCGATAGTCTTGTGGCTTGAGGGTTACACCTCCAAGGTGTTTGGCTCACAGGTAGGCTGCAGGGCTGGTCCACACTGGGCTCAGGGCAGCTGCTGTAGGGCTGGACCACAGTGAGCTCAGGGCAGCTGCTGCTTTGGGCTGGTCCACAGTAGTTTCAGGGCAGCAACTCACTTTGGGGTGTGGTCCACACTCAGTCTCAGGGCAGCAGCCCTTTTGGGGGTGGTCCACACTAGTCTCAAGGCAGCAGCCTTTGGGGTGGTCCACACTAGTCTCAAGGCAGCAGCCTTTGGGGTGGTCCACACTAGTCTCAAGGCAGCAGCCTTTGGGGTGATCCACACTAGTCTCAGGGCAGCAGCCTTTGGGGTGGTCCACACTAGTCTCAAGGCAGCAGCCTTTGGGGTGGTCCACACTAGTCTCAAGGCAGCAGCCTTTGGGGTGGTCCACACTAGTCTCAGGGCAGCAGCCCTTGGGGTGGTCCACACTAGTCACAAGGCAGCAGCCTTTGGGGTGGTCCACACTAGTCTCAGAGCGGATGCCTTTGGGGTGGTCCACACTAGTCTCAGAGCGGATGTCTTTGGGGTACTCCAGGCTGCGATCCGGGCAGCATCTATTGAGGTGGTCCACACTGGGCTCAGGCCAGCAGCTGTTTTTGTGGTCCACACTGGTCTCTGGCCAGCAGCTACTGGTAGGCTGGTCCATGTTTGAAACAGTTAGTCTGGGTCCCCATGGGCAAAGCAGCAACAGCAGAAGGATTTCAACACCGTCTTAAAGAACCGCTTTACTCTGCCCTGTTTCTGCTGCTTCTTCTTTGGGGTGACATCTGAAAATGTCACCAAATCAGGATGTATGTTTTAGTTTAAAATACAAACATGAGTAGACTAAGGCTTTAGACTTCTAACAAACCTAGTGGGTAGTCTACAGCTGGCTTGACCTCCACAGTCTCCGTGGCAGCGGAGCAAGCGGTAGGTATTGATACAGTGCTGTTAAATTAAAAACCAAGAGGAAAGATGTTTAATGTATCGTAATTCATTCAACAAATCCTGATTAAAAACAGAGAATTAAGCAGTGCATGAGCCCAGAACCAAATAATTTGTTGAAAGCAATAACATTGGGAAGCAACTCAAAAGCAGATCTAGGAAGATTTGGAGAGTGAATGGCACACCTACCCTTGTGCCACTGTATGTGATGCCTACTGAGGCCTTCCTCTGTTCCTCTGAAACAGAAGATGTGTGTGGCTCACAAGGTAGACTGCAGCGCTGGTCCACAGTGGGCTCAGGCTGCTTGCTGCTGAAAGGCTGGACCATAGTTGGCTCAGTACAGCTGATGGTGCGCTGGTCCACAATGGGCTCAGTGCAGCTGATGGTGCGCTGGTCCACAATGGGCTCAGTGCAGCTGATGGTGCGCTGGTCCACAATGGGCTCAGTGCAGCTGATAGTGGGCTGGTCCACAATGGGCTCAGTGCAGCTGATGGTGCGCTGGTCCACAGTGGGCTCAGGGCTGCTGCTAAAAGGCTGGACCATAGTTGGCTCAGTGCAGCTGATGGTGCGCTTGGTCCCACAATTGGCTCAGTGACAGCTCATGTGAGGCTCGACCAATAATGGGCTCAGTGACGTGCTGATGTAGTGCTGGTCCACAGTTGTATCAGGACTGCTCTGATGTACAGGCTCGACCATAGTTGAGCTCAGGACTGTCTGCAGTCCTGTCCACAGTGGGTCAGGCTGCTGCTCTCTGCTGATCTCTTTCCCCAGGCTGATGAAGGGATGCTCCAGCAGTGCGTGTGGTGTGATGCGCTGGTCACAATCCAGATGGAGCATCCTCTTCAACAGTCTGTGAAGCTGGGCAGGATAGGATGGCCTGGGCTCATATCCTACCTTCAAGTTTTGAAGTGGAATGATTTAGAAGATGGGCCACAACATGGCCACTGGATTTAAGTCTACAACATTACTGGATCAACACCTACCTCGACCACCTCCTCCAGGGAAATAAAATAGAATGATCTGGGCCGGCGCCTCTTGACCCCCTATATTTTTTTCGTGCTCTTCTTATTACTCCCGTTGTGTCTGGAAAATAGCCTCTGTTTTGGTTAGGTTATTTTGACCCGTAGATCTAAAGTAAGAACAGGTTGCACAGACAAGTTAAGGATACCTTGAGTCTCCAGACGCGATCCTTTGGTGAAACACACATGGCTTTTGATGCCTTGGTCTAGCATAGCATCAGGAATCTCACCATGGGTATGTATGATGTACGTCCACTGAAAC
Organism: Melanogrammus aeglefinus; assembly: GCA_900291075.1. Lineage (NCBI taxonomy): Eukaryota > Metazoa > Chordata > Actinopteri > Gadiformes > Gadidae > Melanogrammus > Melanogrammus aeglefinus. The sequence continues at coordinate 113,984 of OLKM01001598.1, forward strand.
ATAACAAAACAAATCCTTCCTGTTAATCCTTCCATAATCCGCCACTGGATTATGTGGGAAATTATGATTATTGTTCAGGGATTCAAAAATCTTTCCAATGATCCCCACAGACTCAAACTTGTAATTTGAACATTGTCTTAGCGTAAAAGTGTCTTCGGTATATTGAAATACACCGTTTAAATACACACACTTACCATATCATACTCGGTGTAGCCAGGATAAAGGGGGTTGCCAACTAACAATTCAGCTGCAATGCAACCCAGGGACCACATATCAACCATGCATGTATATGGCAGACCCAGTATGACCTCTGGGGATCTGATAAGAAATAAAGATAGGAATTTGGAGCAACCGTTGTAATCAGCAACCAATAGGTACCAACCAGGTCAGGATGGCTGTCAGTTACTCACCTGTACCAGAGGGTCCCGAAGTTGAAGCCAATCATTGCCTGGGACAAATGGAGGGAAACAGCCGAAGTCAATGATTTTGACGACCTGAGTGTCCCTGTCTCTGTCATCATGACGTTGTTAGGCTTCAGGTCGCCATGAATGATCCCAAGGGTGCCAAGGTGGTCAAGGGCTGAGGCCAGCTGAAAATCAATATTTGATGACAGTTACCACCCTCCCCAAGTACAGCTGCAGTATGTTATCATTATGGCTGAACCAAGGTGAGTGACTTTGGTCGGCCTGGAGCCGCCCCAAGCTTCACATGTTTAATATGTGTTCCTAGCATGTTCCTTATATGGTGAGACACAGGCTGTGAGTCAAAGGAGAACTAGAGAGAACTGGTTAGCCGTGTAAGAGCGTACTGGAAGTACAGTAGATTTCAGCATAAGAGAAGAATGCATGGGATGAGGTGATTGCGTATAGATGCTGTATGGACAGAATGGTGCATATATGCAGAGGTCTGGGGAGTGGTTCTTTGGTTATTTTGCAAATAGCTCAGGCTTTGTTCTTACTTGTTCGTGATTGATCTTACGTCAGACTTCTCGAACTCTCTTATTTTGTTAAAGTGTTAAATGCGGTTTGCAGGGGTGCAAACTGGTGATGGCCCCTTTACCTTTCACACTATATTTTGATCTGCATCAGCGGCAAGACAGTGGTTTGCTGTCTTGATGGCGACGAAGTCTAGGAAGACACGGTCCAGGAGCTTCAAACACCAGACAGAAGTGCGGACCGTGTTTGAGGGCACCCATCCATCCTAACAATCCCACACCTTTCGGGTTCAGAGCTCGGAGGCGCCTTAAGACGTAAATCCTGAGAATAAAGAGCGCAGGTTAAAGAGAACATTTACAATGCGAAATCACATGAAAAACTGAGTACCAAAAAGAAACACACAATTCGAAATGGGCATATTATTTAGCAAATTTGTATTTATTAACATTATTTTAAACTTATTAATGCTTTCTTTTACCTTCTTGCTAACCAACGCTATACACTGACGGGCGGTCCTGATGATTTTAAAAGGCACCCTGAAATTGGTGGCTGTGTATCACACATCTGGCAACCTTCCAAAGGTTCCTTCCCCAAGAAAGTCCTTTCAACCAGGTAGGAGAAGACATTGTGTAATCAGGTCTCCTGTTGGACACAGAGAATGATTGACCTGAAGAGAATAGAGAGAGAGAGAGGAGAGAGAGAGAGAGAGAGAGAGAGAGGAGAGAGAGGAGAGAGAGAGAGAGAGAGAGAGAAGAGAGAGAGAGAGAGAGAGAGAGAGAGAGAGAGAGAGAGAGAGAGAGAGAAGAGAAGAGAGAGACACAGAGAGAGGGGGGGGGGGGGGGGGGGGATTAGAAAAGCCAATTGACATGTAAGCGGACATCCAAAGATTGGTTTGTAATTGTCGGTAAACTAAATTGTAGAGAAATAGCTAACTGAGCTAGTTATTGTATTATTATTGTAGGCTATGTCGTGGCCCGTTAACAGTATGTTGCCTTCGTGGTTTCACTCCCGTTTAAAATGTAAATTTATCATATAACGGGATAGCACTAAAAATGGTTGAGGGCAGGCCGTTCCAAGGACCTACATTTCGAAGATTGTGTTCTTTAGCAGCCCACACATCAGGCGAGAAAAAGACACAGTGTGTATACGAGCACTGCTTGTGAGGCCAATTACCTCTTCATCCAGCAAGGATGCCATGGTAACCACACAACAATTTTCTTTTCAAATCTAGACATCAGTGGAAATGAGGGTCTACCCTCAATTGAATCTCTCGAGTATAAAGCTTAAATACAAAAAACAAATTGACCTACAACTGAAGCGCGTATCAAAAGTACACGTGCGTCTTTCTCTGAACTGTAAGTTGCGGTGTTGAGCCGCAGAGCTTCTCGGAAGACCCGAAAACATTCACAGCCGTACACCAAAAATTTACTGCTCTGCACCAGTGCTGGGACTCACCGTCCATGTTCTCACTAACAACACAACGTCGAAAAGTTATTAGAAATATCTCCTCTTTTCTACACAAAGCTGCTCTCTCTTCTTGCTACTACAGCGTAATGTCCAAACGCCTGATATATTTTCTGTGCACAACTCAAGGATATGGCTTAGGAACGAATTGCTTACATCATAATTGGATATGAACAATTCATTCTAAATGCTATGTGAAGGTGTGGTTGCTATGTGTGTTAATTAGAACGTCACAAGAAAACATTACCATACCGAAAAAAAAAAAACCAACTGATGAACTAACAACACCAGGCCTACAATAGTAATGAGGAGCTTGGGAGCGAGACATTAATTATTTTCATTCCGATTGGCTTATGAATGGTTAACCACCCTCAGAGCAGAACCACCCTCGCACAACTTATTTCTTGTAGGCCTCTATCTCCGCTGGCAACTGAAGTGTGTGACTTGGCAACATGATGCTGGCCTTGGTTTAGGGAATCTGATACCCATCAATGATATCAATTATTCCTTTCGTTGGAAACATCCATACAGGCACCAAAAAATCTGGCATGCTTTAAGCTTCAGAGCGTGAAACCCACTGAAACACTATAAACTAGATCTAGTTTATAACGTTCTAGTCTAGTTTATAACCGTTATAACTACTCTCTACAATGTTAAAGTTTATAAACTATTTAGTTGTATACCGTTATGTATCTCTATGAGTGTTACAACGTGCTCTGTTAACCCATGTACCCCCATTCCCATCTCAATTGGATTTCCAAATATAATGAATTTCTCGGATGCAATGACGAGAAGTCGCTAGTCCACTCTGATTTGCGTGTGTTTCAACAGACAGCTTTCACTATAGCATTGGTAAGCGACAATTAGGACGAAATGTTCATGTTGGAAATCGCGCCTCATATGTCCGGTATTATCTCTGTCGTTTTCACCGGAAGTCTACAAATACGTATTGACTTCATAACACTTTCCAAATGGTAAGTTATATTTAGAATAGCCATGTGACAATCGAGCTGGAGACACTGCGGGGAATCCCTACAGTTGTTATTGTTTACTTTACATTCAGGAGCATTTAGCAGGACTCTTATCCAAAGCGACTTACAATACAATACATTTGTCATAGCAGAAGTGAACGACAATATATCGCTGTCAGTACCAGTTGTACTGTTTTACCAGGTTGCTCATTCATCCAACGATATTGACTCAATTACCGGTATTTTAGTTTATGCTTCTTTCTGATGGCATGTTTCAAGCTAACAACAGTTATGAATGTTTTCTTCTCCAGATAGACAAATTTACCATATAGCACTAAGGTTTTAATGAGTTTGTAGGATAAAGTTAAACACTAGAAACATTCACCAAAGCCAAGACAGAGCGAAGGTTCACCTGAGTAAATAAAAACTCCAATATAAACGACTTCTTACCTGTGTTCTGGAGATGCTTTATGAACACCTCCAGAGTGCACAGGTTGGTTTTACGTTGTGTCCCTGAAGGAACCACGTGTGAACACTAGCTACGAGGTATACCTAGCCCGAAAACAGACGAGCAAACCAGGTTTCATCAAATAATCTGTCTTTCTGCATGTATGTTGCGTCGACTCCTCTCCCCAGACATTACCCGTCCCGTGGATATAACATCCCAGTGCGGACCGCCCGTGGCAATCTGGCATCAGTGGACCACCAGGACTGAGGTGGGCTATGGTTCTATATTTCCCATTCTGGCTTTATAACTTTCCAATCTATTCAACTTGACACTATGCTTTAAGTATAGGCATTCATGTTTATAACTTGCTAACATAGATGTTAGCGCAGTTCATGTATGGTTGGTTTAAAACTGATACTCTTCCTCTTTTCCTTTGCCTGCTTTATACTATATCAGTTTTTCAACAGATTTAGTAAAATTGTTTTATATTATTTGTGCTGTGGGGAAGAAAAAATAACATTGGCGTTTGAAGCACTTTAATAATTTGAGTGCACATGTTTAGATACTCTTCCCGGTTCTATACATATTCCTAACCCCAACAGTAAGTTTAGTGCTGTTTTAAACCCGGTCCCTCTTGCTGAGGGCAGAGCCAGTAACTGACTGTGCGGACATCAGGGCTTAAACCCAAAAACCTTCGGCTGGAATCTCAACCCCCCTAACACTCACCACCCTGCCCTCTTTGTCTCTACAGGTGCCAGAGTTTGTCCAGGTCTCCGTCTGTATGAAGCAGAGGACAAGTGAGAACCACCTTTGCGAGCCATGCAAACACGCCGGGAACAGGGACACCTCCAGGTACACAGGCCTGGTGTCCTTTCATGTAAAACCGTTGAACCACCATCCCAGTATTCCCATTACTGTTTGCCTGGACTGTAAATTTATGCACGGTGTTGTATGAAGGTGAACAACTGACAGACAGATATCTTCTCTGCGTTTGGGGTTCAACCATGCTGTACTCACCGCGCTAATTGTTTGTTATGCAAAGATAACGTGAATCTAAGAAGTTGATGTGTGCTCCTCCTTCTCTGCTAACGAGTAACTTGCAGTTACTCTCCCACTGCTTATATGTATATTTTTAGTTTGTTAAAAGTCAGTGTAGAGACCTATGTATCTAAAAGTGTGTATCATTTGTTTTGAAATTTGAAGTACCTGTGGCGTTACTCCTACTTGTGCCTACCTTCTCTTTTGCTAACGAACTATGCTAACCTTTGACCTGCGTCGCACTTTACAAGCTTGTTGATTTCATTTTGAAACCAGTGTTGACCTGTGATGACCCTGTGCCCCCAGTGGATTCTCCCCCCAGACTTTGACAGGACCCTCAGCAGGTTCGCCCAACCACGGAAGAGAGTATCCCACCACCCACAGTGATAAACCCCAGTGAGATCATTGATTATTAACTCATTATTTATTTATTTGATTTCTTTCATCACGAGCAGATTTCGATCATGCTCTTTTATATACAAAAGTTATAATGTTTAGGCCCCCATCAGGTGTGTTACACCACCAAAACAAATATAAAACAACTTTTCGTTAATTATAATTAAGCCACATTACTATTCATGGAACATTTAGGGCCTGGGGCTTGGTTTAAGACATCTGGTTACCTGTTCTCACAACCTTTTACGCTTTATCTGACTATAACGGTTCAAATTAAAACCCTAACCCCCTAACCACAGACAGTTTAATGTTCATACAAATTATTGCTTATTATACTCTTAACAACTGTTGCGTACACAAAGTTCTTGTAGTCATGTTCTTGAGATTGTGAATACCATTTACTTTACCTTGCAAGTAATATCGGGGATTTTCCATCATATCCTTCATGTAACTTTTTTTGTATAGTATGGAGAATGAAATAGGTTCCCAAATTGCCATTCATACAATGGTCCTTAAAAAGTCTTACATTGAACTTGTTTGAAAACCTGTGTGACCCTTGTGATGTCTCTGTGTACCTCCAGATATCCCTGGA